>JAYDZG010000010.1:2909816-2920267 GCA_034509265.1 Microcambeva bendego | reverse complement strand
GGTCCATCACAGGCTCGCTGTAGACAAAGATAGATTAGACATAAAGACAAAGAAATCTAATGTTCTCTAATTTATCTCCAATTAGCATTTCTCACAACTAAAATGTGCATTTATGGAATTTACAAGATTACATTTGGATACAATACAATTACCCAATATTGGCAACTTGGTGGTGTTGGGGCTTGACCAAATGCCGTCTAATTACTAGTCAAGTACTTTAATCACCAAGCTCCCACTGCACAAGTTTTTTAAATTAACCTGGTCCATTCCATCTTTCTACTGAATCAGGCAAAATTATGATCTAATTATTGCAGTGTGAAAATTTGCATGAGTTTTATCATGGCAGTTGAAACAACCAAATGCTACAAAGCCTCAGGTTTTAGTTAAATTATGAAGTCCTACACATAAATGCTTCTGAAATAAGTCAATAATTAAAAAAAATAGCAATTTAAACATGTCGAGCCTACATAAAATGAAAAAGTTTGCTCTAAAGCTTTGCTGTTTAATGGATATTTAGATATTAGTGCAAGTTTTCCTTCAGAGGAATGTTGTCTAGACTGCAAAAGATGAAGGAATGTTTTGCCGTCATGCAACATGCACAAGTGTGGAAAATCCTTTAGTGACAGAGTGAGCTACACAACAATTTCCAACAGCTTCTGGTATGGCAAGATCAGACAGCTTTTGAAATCTGTGCCCGATACAGTTTAATCCTGATTAAAAAAAAAAAAGAGTTTGAGGACGTTATCAGATTTCAGTGCAGAAAAGTGAGGGAGGAAATTAATATCTAATCCTTTCATAATAAACTTGGGTTTAATTTAACGATAAACGTGAAACACTGTTTGCTTACGTTCTTTTAAATGCTGTAAAGTTATCAGCAGACTTTGCAGCTGTCTGTCTGTACCTAGCAGTATTTTCAGCTGGTATAAATAAAGTCTTTACAGTGTGCCTTGCATAAACATATCGATAGCAGATCTGAAGAAACTCTTATTTTGTTGTTGGTAGTGTACAGACTGAGCCGCAGTTTTATACTGTTTAAACATCAGAGGTTTTTTTTATTAAGACTATACCACAGATTACAAACATGAACAGAACTCCAGTTAAAGTCATTTTTATTTTCCATTCCACTAAGTCTCACAAAAGCAGCAAGCTTTGCCACCCATCTGAATGAGTGAAGTTACAAGTTCAGCTGTTTCAAACATGATGTAATGCACTGATGACATTAACAACCTGGCTTGCACCACTTATGTCCTTCATATCAAAGCCCCGCTTACATCAAGCCAAATTAAAGGGTTCTATAATTCCACAAACCGTACACTTTTGCACAGGACACGATTAAGCACATGACAGTTGTTCATATTTATGTAAGTTAAAAGTGAGTGGTTGAAAGACAAATTAAACTCGATGTGTATAATAATAATTTAGTGTAAAGAATTTGCCCTGATACACAATATTTGTAGTGTTCAACCTTTTTTTATTTACACAATCTTTAACTGTATTTACTCTGTGCTGAAGCTGTGACACTCACGTTTGCCTCATTGTAATTAAATAAGGACTCTAGTCTGATTGTTAATTATAATTAGAAGAAGAAGAAGAAGAAGAAGAAGAAGAAGAAGAAATAGTAGTAGTAACAGTAGCAGTGGTAAATTGGTTTTTAAAATTCCAAACACAGCATGATAAAAATCCATGTGCATGAAGTTCATGAAGAGCTTTCAAATATATCTAAATAAAAAAACTGCAATGCCTTAAAAATGCTTCCTGGATTTCCTTTGGGAGCACCGGTTTCCTTCATCAGCCCAAAGACAAGCAAGTAAGTGAATTCGATAAACAACATTGTCCACAACTGTGTTTGACATTTAACTTGTGAACTTGTGAATCTTGTGTAACAACTAACTACTGCTTATGTCATGAGTGTAATCAAAAATGTGTAAAACATGACCTTAAATTTATAAATTAATAAATATTGGTCAAATGTTTTAATTGACTAGAATCACTGAAAGCAACTAGGTCAACACACAAAAATTCTCATATTACCCTACACATAAAAACTTAACAAAGCCTCCTTCTGGTGTACTTTTGAGCTGAGTAAAAACTGAAGTACCCTTGGAGAATCCAAGCAGACCTCAAGGGGCCATCCAAAACTATGTCCTGTCCTGAGAACCCACGTTGTAGTACAATGTCAGTTTTTAGTTTAATTTTTTTTATTTGTTACCCATAATGGTGTCTCATTTCATTACAGTTTGAAGTCAAATGTAGGTCATGTTTACACATAACAGTCAATCAGGTCCTAAAGCTCACTAGCAGATGGAAGTAGTGTGAGGAAGATACATGGGTAAGTGCTGATGAATAAGATTTTGAGTGGACAAGGGTTTTTTATGTGTTTATACAATAATTAAGTAAGGTCATTGCATTGGAGATTTTAGTTCCAGGTAACTCGGGTTCAAACCTCACCTCTGACCACTGTCTGTGAGAGGCTCTCATTAAGCCAGTGTCTCTCTCTGAGTACTATGATTTTTACTACATCGTATTGAGATTCAGTAGGGGAATGTGCTGCCTGGCATAATACAATTGCACATAGGTGGGAGTAAATAATGTGAATGTGTGCAACTGCCCTGCAATGACCACTATGTCAACATCCACTCGTGCCATTCTGCAAGAGTGTCCTCTATGATTGTGCAAGAGGATAAATCCCCACATTATATTGTTGACCGATTCCTCCCATTTATAATGACATCAATTCCATAACTGTGAAATCATTCGGCTGTATACACATTGGGAAGGAAAGACAATAGACAGAAAATCACTTCAAACATAGTCTGCCTCATATTTGGGAAGTGTCCGGTGTGGTGCAATTCAGTAACTTACCTGCCATGTACTGTCATGCTTGTCTCCTCTCCTTCAGGCAGCACCACCATCAGTGCAAGCTGCTCTTCTGAAGGACTCTTCTCCTGCTCCATGGTGTTGGGAAACACAGGAACTCCTAATGACACAATTGGACCATGCAGTGCCACTGGAGGAGAGGGGGCCTTGCTTTTAAATGACCTCCTACAAGAAAAAAAATAGTCAGTTTGGCCAGAGCATGAACATAGCAATGCAGTCCAGAGGTGGGACAGATGCCTTTTTACTCCTGTGTTCCATCACCTCTCTTATTAAGAAGTTGTTTGGGAATAGTTCTCTCATGAAGGTTATATAAAATAATAAAATCTGATTCAATGTCATGTTCCTAAAATATGACAAGTGTTTTGTCTGGCTGAAACTCAAGGTCTGTGAGTAGGAAGCTGCTGTTATTATCTTAATATATATTTTTATATTTGTTGAATTTAATTGTTATTTTAGTGTCATCATTTCAATTATAATTACTGATATTGATATAACTGTAATAAATATATGTCTAAAATGTGTTAATAGATCTTTATTATTTCACACCAAATGAAAGGGACTAAATGCAATAAGGACTTACACATGAAGACCTAGTGTCATATAAGTAGTGAGTGAAATTTAGTGAAATAAAGGAGGTTACTTGTAGGTGTACCAATACACTGTTAATTATCAACAGTATAAAAATACTCACAACCATTTGGAACACTGTTTTAGAATGCGAGCTTTTCTTTATATGCATGGAATGGATTCAATGTTTTTTTCGTTTCAGTACAGTAAAAAATCTGTCGATATGTCAGCAAATGAATCCAAAAACTATTAAATTGTTAAATGCATTAGCAAGTTTAGAGCCAAGCATTAATATGTAGCGACCTTTTCAATTCATTTACTCTCCCATGATGTGCTGCTGTAGGTCATGTTTACTGTTGTGGGGTAAATTTTATTTTGCCCTTTGATACTTAAACCCTGATTATCATACCAGATCATAGCATGTCTTAAAGATTCACACTGACATCTTGATTTGACAAGTGCATCTTAATGCATTTTTTATGGTATGTCTCATGAGTCATGGCCGTTTGCTTCAAACTTATACAGGAAATAAACGACTGTCTGTCCTTTGTGTGAACACATGGTAAGACCGCCGCAGTAAAAGTATTAAAAAGCCTTTACAATTTTACGAGCATTACCGTAAGGGAGTCATTCTACTTGGGGTCCCTCCATAAAATACATAGTGTGTAATGACAGGCTATATAACTGGTGGCAGTAGAATAGGTTTATACAATTAGAAACAGTACATATATCTTGGTTCGTTGGAGGAACTAATTAGACTCAACTGATTGTTAAATTTACAGTTCATTGTGGTAATCTTGATCTACTTAGACAAACATCACAATGCAGATCAATATACTGACAGATTAAAACAGTTAAATGGAATAGAAGAAAACATCTATGACCAGTGCAAACCAATGCAAGCTCATTTACTGGAGACCTTACTGGTGCCCCACTGGTCTTACATCACACAGTGACACAACACTCTGTAGTGCTGTAATATGTGGGTAAGAGGTTGAACATTTCAAAGTCCCTGTGGACTATCAAATGTGGATTAAACACCCTAATAACTTAAACATGACAATTCTGCTGAACACAGGAAACTGATTTGATTTCATCATTACAGTTCAAGCACACTGAGACTTTCGCAGCATATGGTTAGTATAACTCCTATCCCATACAACCATATGACTTGTCAGTTGTGTAGGCCTCAAATAAATGCCCAAAGGCTGACGGAAATCGGATTGCTGGTTCATGTTCACATACAAAAACAAATGTGTGTGCATGAATGTGTGTGTATTCTTTTGCATTTTTCTTAGCTGGAGTCCAACATATACCGTACACTGGCCATTTCAGGGTCAATCTGAAAGCCACAGATGTTTCATTCTCAGCGAAGGGTTATGTAAAGTATCTACAGATGTTGAAAGCGAGCATTCAAATGAAAGCACCAAGCTTTGCAATCTCCTTAAACAAATGATGAGGTGTGTGGATAAGTTCAATAACTTGATTTGACACCTTTGCAGCAACTCGATCAAATGCATGAGTCTGGCAACACCTGGAAACACAGGGTACAATCCATTAAAGAATTAGATTAGCCACCAACTGGCTCCCATTCTCCAGTTAACTGACTTATTTACACCCTGGACATCCTGAGTAATTGAAATTTACAATTGTGGCATTCAGCAGGTGCTTTTTATCCTAAGCAACTTTTAATCATGACTTAACACAATTTGAGGAAGTGAGAGTTACGGGTGGCTCAACAGTTGCCACCCTGTTTTGGTAGGGCATGAACTTCTAATTACTAGTCTACCCCCATACTTCTTTTTGTACAGAAAGTTGTTTGCATTGGTAATCTTGGGGCTTCCATACATTTGTTCTAAATGATACTATGTGACATCTACAAAGTCTATGATCCCCTTTCTGCAATGTTTTCAGGTCTAAATGAAGATGTACTGTAGCAGGTAACATAACATGACACTTGCCTCACACCTGGGTTCGATCAGGTCTAAAGACAGAAGCCAGGTCAACTGGAGCTACTACAATTTGTGATGGACTAGCACAGCAGTGGTAAACAATGAATGAAAAAAAATATAAATACCAACTATTAGTGCCCAACCCTGGTAATACATCTGAGGTTGACCAGAAGCAAACCCCTACAGTCAAATCCTTAAAGAAAAGTTTTCCCAAAGGAGTGCAGGTTGTTTTGGCAGCAGTAGAATGCAGAAGTTGAAGGATTTTTAATGCCCATGAATTTTGGTGTAATGTTTGGGTGTTGCATGGCCCTCAAATGGTATGCCCTACATAGACTTCAGTACAGTACAGTGGTTTTAATTTAGTTCCATGATTTTGTTTTCCTTGATTTAGTGAACTCCCTGTACAGCCTTACACAAAATCCTTCCTTGGGAAATAAACATCCTCCTGCTAGGACAGTGCGCCCCTAAAACATGTAAGTGTTTGGGCTGCGTATTATCTTTAATTTGACTTTAGCTGATTAAGGAGAAAACCAAGGCTAAAGTGTTTTGTAAAAATGATGAGAAATTCAGTAGATAAATTTTCACCTTTAAACAGCAAAGATCCAAACTATACAGACCCACACTGAGACTCTCCGTATGATTTCCACCGTTCTATTTTAAGTTTTGTAGTATCCAAAGAAAAAAGACACATGATGAATGGCTTTAGCAGCTAATTTCAGCAAAATAGCACTCTTTAGGGTGGTGAAAGATAAACTAGCCTAACCTGTAATCCACAATTCCTGGGAAAGTGTTGTTTTTTTTATTGTTATGGAGGCACAGAAACCAGCTTCTCTTGATCAATGAAAATATTCCACTAAATGGAAACCACCATGTTGTGTTCATAACACCAAACTGCTGTGTACTTTTCACATAAGATTATATGTAACATATGGCCTTTTCAGTGACAAAGAATTACACAGTTGAGGTCAAAAGAGTATGTCTGCTTGTTATAGTCACATGCTTTTGCTATTCTATTCTAAATTTTGGAGTCTGAAGGAATTTGTGCCCATTTTCATTATTTGGACATTTGTAATATCAGGCACTATTGTTAAAAGAGAAGTCCTGGCTCATAATTAACATTCTAGTTCACCCCAAAGGTGTTCAGTGATCATAAAACTTGGTCTATATGGACCACACATTATTTAATAAAAACAGTCCTGTTGAGATTAGACATTAATCTATGTTGGACATGTTTTATTAAATTAAATGTGTATGGTGCATCTGTTTAATAGGTGAGTCTGAAACCCCTAAAAACAAGCGATAAAAAGGGTGTGCATAAAATTGGCATGTGATGTTTGCTATATTTAGCAAAAACAATATTTGTGCAATAATTGTTTGAACTAAGGGTGTGGAATTATTCTCTGTCCAGCATTACTTGCAGACCCTTCAAATCAGAAATGAACATTTACTAATGATGACTGAATGAACGAATGAATGAAATGTATTTTTCAGTGTTTGAACACACTCCAAAGACTCAGCATTTCAAGGTTTTACAAATATCCATCCTATTTCATCCAAAATAATCTACCTAATAGTGGCTTGTTGGTGTAAAATATATTTTCTTTTAAATAACATGCAATTGTCAACTCATAGAGCCTCCTTCTAAATCGCATCATGATAAATCAACAATAGTCAGCTTTAAACCGCAGTGAAACTCGCACTTACTCAAAAAAAAGAAAAAAGAAAAGAAAAAAAGAAAAACTACAGCTTTGATGAAAGTGGTGCAGGCACTGCATGATGAGTGTTTATTTTTGAGAAATACCTCTGAATGACATGGAAGCTTCCCAGTATTGTTTGCTAAATGAGTTGAGTTTGTTTGGTGAGAGCGCTCTGTTTACCCTCCTGGCTCTAATATTCAGATGGGTGGGTAACACGGTGTACTTGTGATGAGTCGCCTCACATAAAGGCCTGTTTGCACACAATAGCACTGGCATGGTGCTTTCAACACCTGACATGTTCAAGCCTGACCTGCCAGAGGCTTCATTCTCCTCCTCCAACCATGTAACGTCAACGATTTGAATACTGCAGACTCGTTCAGCAATGACACACCTAGCTTCCCAGTTATCAGGACATTCAAAACTTATCTGAAACAACAGAATTTTACACTGCCACATACGGGAGTGCTTGTTGATTAATTTGTGTATTTTTACAGTTCAATGAAATAACAATAATGTAGCCTTGTATTATTCCACATTGTGTAATTTGCAGCAGTGTTACTTCCAAAAATATAAAGATCAAAAATATGTGTTTAAAAAAGGTTCTTCAGAGGCTGTCACAGTAAACAAACATCAATCCAACTAGACATAAAGGCATATCTTAATTATTCTAAAATCCTCTACCTGTAAATGTTTAAACTAAATGTATTTTTTAAAGATAACTGAAGTCAATTACCGGGTTTCCCCTGCCTGCATTGATAAAAATACATGAGATACGGCCAACAGTATGTGTACACCTCTCCATGAAATAGTAGGAAATCCAATGCTAAACCTTTAAAGATTAAAAGTCATTTTACTATATAACTGATGTACAAGTCATAGAGAACCTGCCATGAGCCTGATCAAGTTAGAATGGCTGAAACAAAGATTATTTTAAAAAATCTAAAGCAGTTAATCATTACTGAAAGCTGTTTAACTGGGACAGGGAGTTATTCAGCAACTATTAAACATTTTAATACTGCTTGATGACATTAAAGTAATTTTCTGATAGCACAAAGCGTTTAGGCTTTACAATGGGAGATCATTCAGTGTTAGAAGTTCCCTACTGTGACCGCATTGTTTCATTCCCTAAAGAAAAAAAATAATATTGTAAAGAGTTCCTGGACTGTGTAATACTGCAGATTTGCTTCAGGGGAAGAGTTCAAAAGTTTCTACGAAATCTTTTTCAACCCTAACGTATTAAGAAAGCCTGAGATTGAAGGTTTAACATTAAATATGTGTGGTTTTCATTTGTTTCAACTGCTTATTAAATAACTAGTAGTATGTTTTAATCTAATGGAACATTTTTTTAACATATAATAAAAAAAACTATTTAGGGGACAAAAAACATGAACCAGCAATTGGGTAATTCCCTTGAACCTTTATTTACCTGGCATAAGAGCAAAGCAAATATGTTCAGTGTTTTCACTGAACTTTATTGAATTTTGTAAATAAGAAATACGACAGAGACTAAAAGATTAAAAGGTTAGAGAATACTCAAACAACAGTTCTGAAACTAAATGGGTTTGAGTGTCACGGGCTTCAGGGGGATCCTTCTTTAATACCCAGATAATCAGATAAAGTAAATTATAGACTGCTGACCAGCTAAAGTCTTCGATCAAGCAAGAATGAGCAAAATATCCACTAGTAAATCTGAATTCCTTAACAGAGTATTTAGTAATAAAAGTGATGTACAGTGACAAGCATGCATCTGTTAAAACTTCTTTGGCAGCGTCAAATTCTACATTTGTATTCTACATCTACTTATTCACAACATAAAATTAAGTTTGTCTTTGTATTTTTGTCAAGAGTATTCACAAGTGCTACCGTCATTGAAGTTGCCAGATCCAGTGTGACAATACCTGGCTAGAAAAACCCAAGATTCAAGCAAATAACCAAAATTCAATTTGTAAAATTAAAACTGTACAGGTTTATGTAAAAATGGATAAGGAAGAGTCCTGGTAACTTCTCTTAGCAATTCAATAGCATTCATTTATAAATAATCTAGTTTTGAGAGACAATTAAACAGAATACATATGTAATCAGTTACTTTCAATATCTCCACCCGTATTTACATAAACGTTGCCCATATTGTGGGCTCATTGCATTTGCAAATAAATGATGGAAAGCAGAACAGTTTGTGGTTTGCCATGAACACTTTAAGCACAGTTCAATTCATATTATGCAATAACTTGTTACATAAAACCCATAATTCATATTTTTCTTAAATTGGGAATATGTTTATATATTTCTTTTCACATTATTTATAATCATCAAAGACAGTTAAAGGTCTGACACTGACAAACACACTGACATGGGACTGACTGAGCACTTAATGACCCTAGCAAACCATACCAGACATATTTCAGCATGTTGCTCTGTACCACAGGAACATATGGAAACAGATGTTTGATGGGCATGCTGCCCACTTTTTTCCAGAAACACCTGGCACTGGGAGAGCTATGCAGCACAGCTGCAGATAGTTTGAGTACTCCTAATGGAAGAGTCCAGAAATCCAGTCAGAAAGCAGAGAGGAGCACATGGCATTTAGAAACAAACTCCTCCTGATTCTAAAGGTTTAGTCATGGGTTATTTCTACAAGAAGCTGAGCTCATGAGCTAAACAGATTCTGTGAAATCATTTTTTTGGACTGAAAGATCACTCAGAAAGAGAAGAAGATATTGCCAGCATGCTGCAAAGATTTAGCAACACTCATTTAATAATTCCTACCCCCAGTTTGTGTGGAACATGGTATGTTCCTGTCTGCATGGGTTTTCTTTGGCATAATGATTTTCTCTCAAATGTAAATATATACTAGAAGGTAGACTGGTTATTTAAATTGCCTCTGTGTGTAAAATTGAATGACTAAGGGAGTGTGTGGGCTTGTGCCCTGTTAGGAATGTATTTTCATCTTGCACCTAATGTCTAGTTCACACTACACGACTTAAGCCCTGATTTTGGCTTAATATGCCAGCTCAGAAACAACTCGGCATTCAGTCTGCGATCAGGACATGCATAGTGTGAACTAACCAACAACTCATCCCGAGTGGCATGCTGAGCACTCCCCAAGTGTAATCAGATTTTAAAACTGCTTATTATTTTAAGAAGCGTTGCCCGACTGGCAGTGAGTGATGAGTCAAACAACCAAAACGCTAGATACTGGGTGAAGTCAACCACAGAGGTGTACATAGTTTCTATCAGAATGATGATGATGATGATTATCCGATTAGTTGCAGCCGACTCTCGGTCACTTGATGGATCATTGATCCATGAAGTATTTTGGCAATGATAGTGGAGTAGTTTGCCATTGCTTTCTCCACCC
>JAYDZG010000010.1:2882600-2893661 GCA_034509265.1 Microcambeva bendego | reverse complement strand
TTGGGGGAAAGCTTCCAAAGGAAACCCACATGGACATGGGGAGAACATGCAAACTCTGCACAGAAAGGACCCAGACCGCCCTCCCTGTGGATGGAACAAAGGACCTTCTTGCTGTGAGGTGACAGTGGTACATAATAGAAGCATTAGAACAGTTTTAAATACATGAAATAATACCACCCTGAAACTTTTACTCACTGATCATAGGTGTTCCCTCCATAACAACCTTTGCTTTAAAATATTCAAAATTTAGCCACTAGAGCATGAAAACCAAACAAAGCACCTATATCACACTATCGTGATAAATGGTAACTGCCTGCTTTCACTATAGAATCCCTCCCCCTTATATAGTGTGAGTGAATTACTGAACCCACACGATCCATGTTCATAAATTATTATTATACTATAGTATGCAAACTCCAATATTTCTCCACACAAGATTGGAAAATATTGGAAATATTTCTGGTCTTATATCATCAGTCATGTATAAGAGTGTAGATTTCTAAAACAACTATTGCATTGAGAGACCTTGAGCCTTCAGATGGCACAGCATGAGAAACTGTGAATGAAGTTCACATTTAGCAGTGGCATGTTAGTACATTAGACCACCCCGCCACCCAGGCATTCTAGAAGGTTGTAAGTTTAAACTCCACCAGGGCAGAGTTGCCACCATTGGTCTCTAAAGGCCATTTTCATACTATCATACTTGATACATGATGTTTTCAATGGGTTTGTGGAATTCTCCTTAATTACCTGGTCTGGGTTGTGGTGGGATTGTATCCAGAATCATGGTGAACCAGACCAGAACACCCTGAAAATGGGGCAAACTTTTAGTAAACCGTGCCCCTTTCATTTAACTTGAATGTTTGGACATTGCTTGTCAAATTCATATTTGTTCTTTGTAAAATGTGGAAACTAGCTTTTTAATAACCAAGTTAATACCCAATTTTTGCCGATGGTTAGGGTTAAACTTAACCATAACCCAACTATAACCCGGAGCAGGATCAAGCATTATAAAAGCTGGACAATATTTACTTTTATATAAAAATAAAAAGGGAGAGGTCGAAGAATTCCATTCTTATCCTTTAAGAGGAGATTACATTGAAACAGTCCTGCACTGCCCGCATGTTCAAACATGACTGGTAATCTCAGTAGAGTTTACACAAAAATAACTCTATTTAACAAACTTCAGCGTGAGACCTGGTCGGACTTTGAATCATTGTTTGCAGTGTGGAAAGTTTTATTCAGCAATCTGAAGTTAAGAAGCGCACATAAAGGCAGGAAGAGGTGACCTTGCGTTCACAGTCTTGACTCTCACACACAGTGTGAAGAAAGTACAGCCACACTGTGAGGGGTTTTCGTTGTTTATACGTTTCCATCTCCCTTTGCCCTACTGAGACACAGTGATGATGTTTCGGTTTTCCTGTCATCAGGGGAATGCTAAAAACGCATAGTACTCGTGGATCCCTTGTCGTAGCTTTTACTGTTGGTCTCTTGAGGCCCTTTACATCTTTTCATACTCATGAAGTTTGTAGAGAGATTTTTAGAATTCATTTCATCCTGGTCAGGGTTGCAGTGAGTCCGATTTGATTCAGAATTATTGTGAGCAAGGCAAGAATACCCTGGACACTGTGAAAAACCTTAGCCTCATGTTCCCTCAGTATTCATTATTTTTCCATTTTATTTATGAATTTTGTCCTATTTTCTTCCTAATTTAACGTAGTCAATTAATCTTCTGCTGTGGAGGGATCCCTGACTGCAGTCGAGGTGGGTATAGTTTCAAAGTTCAAGATTTCTGCGCTGTTGTGCCAGCTGCACCACATGGGCGCCTTCAGGCTTATTTTACTGTTTGGAAACTACTGGTAAGATTTCATGGTTGTTCTTTGTAAAACATGGTAACATTACGACACAAATCACCAAATATCAGCATAATTCAATGTGTAATTATTGTTTATTTGCTTAGTTTTCATAGAATGTGTTACTCAAAGATCCATCGCAGTAGCTGCCTAGAAGGTAAGCTGGAACTGAATGAAATCATTGTACTTATCAAGTTTACGAAACAGTGCTGTGTTAAATAAACACTGTGAGTACAAATGGCATCCTGCCTCCTTTTAAATGAAATAAAACAAGGGTCTGATGGTAAGGTGAGGTTCAGTGTATTGAGATTAAAGTAGGAGGGATTTGGGGGGTTGTTCTGGTGCAGGAAGCCTGACTACGACATTGCTGAGGAGATGTGTGGGTGATGAAGAGAAGATATTCCCTACAGAAAGGCAGAGCTAAAGCTACAGCTGGTTATAAGCTAAAAGAGGACAGTAAACACGGGCCGCTTAGGGAAGATCTGGGAAGGTCGTTACTCCAAAAGGACTCAAGGGGAGGGGGGTAATTCTGTACACGAACTCCCCATTTCCTCTGTGCATCCCCCATTATTGGAAGCAAAACAAAGTGTTTTCCCACACTGCAACCCTTTGCTGCCCTGAGAACCCCTTCTCATTCTCTCACAAGACAGTGATAATCATCTCAGAGAGACTACACACACACACACTTATGTTCTACCCTAAAACTGCTGTGTGATATAAATCAGTCCATTCCACCCAGTAAATAACCCGGCAAAAATGTGGGGAAACCATTACCCCTACGTAACTCAACAGGGGGGTAGAAGATGTCTGATAATCTTACCTCACTAAAACATACATTCATTCTACTCTTATCCAGTGTCCTGGTGGGTCTGATTCACAGGGCAAACGCAAACACACACACACACACACACACACACATTTAGTAGCTCCGATTAACCTGCCTGCTTGTCTTTGAACTTGAGGGAGAAACATGGAACACCCGAAAGAAAACCCACAGGCACAGAAGTAAGCAGCAATCAAATAAAAAACATGACAATAGTAAAACACTTGTATTACACCTGAGTGTGGCTAAATTTCCTAAACTGAGTGTACAGGTAGTGTGTCACATCCTTTTGGCCATAAAGCAGAGCTTTAAGTAAGGTGTCTGAAAGCATAAATGAATTCATAAATCTGTGACATCCGGCAAGGGTTAAAGAAAGGGTCATAATGCTCCCTGATGAACGGTCACCCTGTCATTCACCCATGACTTCTCCTGGTCCCTGTACACCCTGAGCACAATGTTCTCAGCGCAAACACAGATACGGCATGCTGACACCAGCTGAACCATCTCACACAGATACACTCTCCAGAAACTGCTTGTAAAAGCTACCCTAACAGATAAAGAAAATCATAACAAGAAAGTTAACAAGAACATCACAAACCATTACACCTTTACAAATCTAAGCCTGGACACGACTGTGCATTACAGACATAAAGGTATTTAAGCATTTGTGAATAAAAAGGTCAGCAAGGCCAGTACTTGTTAGTGAAGAGCCCACATTTACAGACGCGAATCCAGAAAACAGCATAATGCTGCAAGTCATAATTACAGACATTACACAGAAAACCTTTCTTCAGAGACAAAGGTGTATTGTCTGTGCAGCGATGCTGGCCAAAGGCGCACCAGTTTGCAGCAGATCACATGCTCAGTGGCTTCCAAAAAATCAGAGCAGCTAGAAATTCCGACTGCACTATGATGTGGCTTTTTCATCCCTTTAACTTCAATCGCTTTTCTTCGTTCAGACTAACCAAACATCTTAAATTTTAACAAGAGCATTTCTCAGGGTTAGTATGGCATAAAGAAGTAAGGTCCACAATAAAATATTAAGACACTGGGGTGGTGCAACAAGAAATAATGCTAGCCCACTGCCACTGGGATTGGTAGTTTGAATCTCCAGCTTCTTCATACAGACATTTGCATACGTCTGATGCGGATTACTGTCCTGTTTGTGGTAAATGGTTGCAATGCACCCAAGTACCAGGAAAACCAAGCCCACTATGACCCTGAACAGAATATAGTCATAATGAAACAAATTACAAACAAATATTAGTTCCCAAGTTTGAGTTTTTACTTTACAGCTGTAACAATGCCATTTTTATTTAGTTACAAATTTACACTATACAAATGTTCAAGCCTCACCACTGCAAGAATGTCACACTATTTGGATCCTGAGTAAGGCCCTTAACCCTGACTTGCTCAAATTCAAGTCACGTTTGATAAAACTGGCTGTTGAAGTCTTAAAATATGACCAAATGTGTTGATGTATGAGTTTGTTAAACATTCTTTTTCAGCTTTAACAGCCTCCACTCTTTTGAGAAGACATTAACTGTGTCAGGGGGTTGTGCACATTCGGTCTAAAGAGCATGTGTAAGGTCAGGTAGTGATGCTGGACAAGTAGGCCGGTCTCACTGATAACGCTGTAATTCATCACAAAGATCATAAGTATGTTTGACTTCAGAATGCCACATCAGTCAAAATTTGTCATGCTATTGCACTATTGCAAAAAAATGATTTCATACTAGTAACAACACGTAAAGCTAGTACATCAACTCATAATCACGTTTACATTACAACTTACAGAAGTGTTTCCACAGTAAACATTACCTTGCTCCTTGTTCTTTTTGCAAGAAATGATTAAGAACATTAGTAATTGAATACATGTAAGCTTAAGTGCTTATTAAAGAGGTGATGGAGGTTTTTAATTGTTTTTTAAAGACAGCAAGATTCTCAGAAGTTTGGATAGACAATGGAAGTTTGTTCCACTGTTTGGGTGCAAGTACAGAGAAGAGCCTAGATGCTTGTCTTCCTCTAGTCCATAGGGAAGGGTACTCATGGTTTTAGCTCCAGTTGGGATGATTTGTGGGAACTGGAAGAAACCCACATACAATAGGGAGTATATTCAAACTGTATGCATGTAGGACCATGACTATACTTCTAGAGAATACAATCCAGGACTTTCTTGCTGAAGCTTACAGCGCTACCCACTGCACCACAATGTGTTGGCCTTTCTAAGATCATGGAAAACCAAAGTACCCGACACGACCCTCATAGGAAAAAAATACCTTAGACACTTTGTGACAGTCCCAGAAGCAAGTCAATTCTGATTTTGCTTAGTGGGACCCACCCTAGCAATGCCAATTTGTCATCCAATAAATAACAAATACCTTTACTCCACATCCAATCCAAGTACCTTTTCTTTTCCGGGCTTTGCAGTAATGCAGCCACACCAAAAACATGTAATCGCTAGATCAATCCCATGCTTGCATGTGTATGTATATGTTTATATGGGTGTGTAATACTGCTAAAGCATAATGTGGAAAATGTGTTGATCGGTACCAGAGAAAAACCCATGTGTTTGAAGCTAGTTATGCATATTTTATCTCTGAACCGGCTGGACAGATAAACTGTAAAGCTCTCATACCCTTGGAATTTACACACATGATGAAATTACACACAGCATTCTCTGGAACATAGTGATTAGAAAAGTCTTTGCCGTAACTATCATTTACACCCAAACCATGTGCAATGTTGTGTCCTGCTTTATGGCCACAATTCAGCAACCTGACGGCAAAACAAAAACCTCTGTTTTTTTACACCCTGCCATTATTTTCCTAAATACACCCAGTACCCCCTACAAACACTTTATTGTGCAAAAGCACACTGCAGGAGCCAAAATTATTCCCCATGAAAGAACCTGTACTTCTCAGACAGAAATATGAATGGCTCTCAACTCCTTGTGCCAGACACAGAATAAACACGCACTTATACTCTCTTTCAAGGTCTAATAAGGTGAAAGGAAATGTTTTTCTTCAGACCTCAGCAAAACAAAACTCGAACTCTGTGGTGTTAAATAGGGCTTTTGAGAGTATTTTGTGTGTGTGTATGTGTGTGTGTGGTATGTGGAGGAGGACTGACACATGGTATGTAGTGTAGATTTATGGAACGTACAGACAGACTCTAGTATTATGCTGGGCTCTTGAGGAACCATATTTCTATTTCCCTTTAAGCTTATAGGTATATTAATCGTATTTTTTAAGGATTCTAAATATATCTATTCCAGCTGTTGTTTAAGGACTTAAATCTGCACATGGTGTTGTTAAAAAATGTTAAAACATAGTCTAAACTGTTCACACTTATAATTCACAGAATTATTATTGTACTTATATAGTTTTGGTGTTTTTAATTATTGTCACCTGCAACACTGAGCTCATAAGGTTTAATGTTCAATACTGGGAAACAGTGGAAAACTAAGAGAGGCAAGCCCATAACTGTTTGTTTAAGCAAAAAACTGTAGCTGCATACATGCTAAGGAGGTGTGTGATAACCTGCAGGCCTCCCCTGGTATCAGGCATGTAAGAGAAGTCACAAATATTAGAGGAAATTAGCTTTGTTTAAAATTCATTGGATTTGATGATTCCCTTAACCTGCAGTACATGTTGGAACTTTATCATAATGTGTCCTCTAAATCAGTGGTCCTCAAGCACAGATCCATGAAACATTTATCACTGGCCGACACAATAATTTGCTACAAGAGCAATAACAATTTCCATGCTCTTTGGATGTTACTGTCCACAGTCACCACTAGGTTGCAGTGTACAAGGTTCAGGATTCACACCGATTTTCTATTCTTTAGTTATTAGAACCTCCTCTGCCCATGCATACAATTATAACTAATCCATTGTTCAAAAAAGGTTTGGGACCGCTGCTCTAAACCAAGCCTACATTTAAGTAAAACAAACCTTTGCACAGAATTGATAGTATGACAGAACCAACCCTCCTCAGACTAGTGTGGAGATCTAAAGCAGTAGAAGAAGAAATACAAAACAGGTAACTGGGTATGACTAGAGCGGCAGTAAACTTGAAAAGAAATGAAAATAGTTCCTCTAATTCATTTGAAAAAAAAAATAGAAACGTAAAAAGAAAAAAGGATTAAACTTTAGCCAGGCTTTCCAGAAACCAATAGCCTGAGATCTGCCTCAAAAAATGTGTTCATGGTAATCTTTCACTTCTTGGCAAAGAAATAAGTGACATCATAAGTGAATAAAAAAATACTCATATTGGCTTTCTCAATGGCAAATTCTAAAGCCAGCTGTTAAAAATGAGAGCATTCCAGCTCCAGTAGTGCAAAATAGATTCAATTCTTCGAGGCTTTTCTCCAAGGCTTTTTACACATTGATCTTATATAAGCAGCAACCAAGAAACTGTTAATCTCAATCTTAAAAAACTCAGCTGAAATGTCGTAACCTGGGAGTAAGAAAAACAACGATCACAGAGGTGCATGCATTACAGTGGAATGCAAAAAAAAACTGCTGAGTTATTAAGACAGCTCATGGAGAGAGTGTTTGAATTTCCACAGCTTCACCACAGACAGAATTGGGTAGCGATGCCAAAGGCACCAGGGCTGTGGACCCACTTTATACTCTGTGTTACAAAAACTCTTTCTTTTAATAAAAAGCCACCGACAATACAGTCCCATGTGGCCAAACTTTAGCTCTAAAAGGATTAAAAGGGCGAGTCCACACTTAAACTTTTATAAGACTGAAAGAAGACCTTAAATATGTCTGCATATAAAAGCACAGTCTGCGCTAACTACATAGGATGTCTGTTTAATGCAGTACCCCTGGTATGGTTGCACATGCAAAATAAAGTTTATATATATATATATCATTTGTTGTATATTGATATTAATTAATATACATATTTAAGGCATACACTGTCGCATTAGTAAAAATAGGTCAAAAGTAATTAATGGTGATGTGTCTCTGTTGATTAAGAGCATATATTTAGAGATTTGTTTTTTTTTCTTTTGGCTGCTACCTTTAGAGATAGTCATTGTGGATCTAAATCATCTACTTGGCAGACATTTTACACTGGGCGCCATTCCTGACATAACCTTCCTATTTATCTGGGCTTTGTTTATTCTAGTGGCTAGGTACCTCAAGGACAGTTCAGTGTGTCCAATGAACCTGACATCATGTTCCCGGAGGAAACCCACACAGAAAGGGAGATGGGCAGACTTATTATTAGTGTATTTCCCAGCCATATTCACAGAGACCTTCTTTAAATACAATCAGAATTATGTGGTTTTAAAAGGCTACTAACAAAAACATTGATGATCAAATGCAAGGTTTTCTCCAGGCACTTTTTAGTTTTTTTAAGATATGCTACATGTGGAGGGGGCAATTGGTTTTCTATGTATTAGGTTGATGTTTTGGGCTTGTCTGAGACAATTTGAGGTTCATGTTTGGAATGTCATGAATCCTCTCTTCTTTACCTCACTGTGAACATACCTCATTTGTATGTTAGTTCTTGCATCACTTGCAGTGCAGCAATTCATTTAAATCAATGACGTAAATCCTCTCCATTTCCTTTGGACAATATAAATTGTGATTATCCTATAAAGTAAGATGTACCATTCTTTAGAGTGTGTTGGTGTTCTATTTTGTGTTTGCTATTATGACAGGCTGTTCCCATCTTACTCAAGAGATTTAGCTAACACATAAAATGGGGCTAATCCATCATCATATGTTGGTACAAGCCAATTAACAATTACACAGGCCATCAAGCCACCCACAATCATTATTATATTTCCTGTAAGTCCCATGAACTAAAATGTCAGAACCAATGACGTGTTTTTCAGTAAGATAGTGAGAACTAGCAGTAGTGTTATTAATGCTGTTCATTTGTTGCATGTTACAATAATAAAGCCATGGAATGTCTATCTTTGTTTCTCTTGTTTATCTCCTTCACGCATTTGTTCCTTGTAGCTTCTAGAGTAAAAGTAATTTTGAGGACCATCAATTTCTTAATGAATGATTCAGGATAAGATAAGACTTGTCTTATAACTTGCATTGAAATCCTAATTTCCTGAATATAAACATCAAATAAAGGAATTGTATGAAGTATATTGACTCCTGTCTGTCTTCCATGCAGTTTGTTTCCCACGATCCCCCACTGCTCTGCTTTAAGGCAGGAAACAGCTCAAAGTCAAAGGCTGCGAAAATGCCTGGAACCACTGAGACTTTAATTAAAGTGTCATAAACAGCAACAAAACCAGAAAATCCTGTACTGACACACAAACATGCACATATCTTTAAATAGTGCTTATTAAACACTCCTGACCTCACTGACAAGCTGCACATGTGCTGAATGAACAGAAATAGGAAGTGGTTACTTAGGTGGTGTTCAAAGGACATGCACAAAAAAACCTTTGGTGCTGCAGTGCCACAGTTTCCTATGGAGCTAACCAGTGCCCTTACTTGGACTTTAGGTTACCTTGAGCAATTTGCAGATCTACTGCACTGCTTGTCTGACAGCTTGCTGACATGCACAAAGGTCAATGAGATCCTGAACTTTGATGGTTGGCCGTTGACCTTTTTTTACATTGCCATAGAGACATATTGTTTATAAGATTTAGTCAAAAGCAAAGCAGACATGGCAGAGTGAAAATCCTTTGACACGAATGATTTCGAACATACGTGAACAAAGTAAAAATAGAAGCAGGGGCATCTTGCAGATCCTTTGTCTACAGAGATACAAAGCTTGCTTGTCTCTGGGTAGCATCTACATTTTGCAGACCTGATTTTTTGTATTTCTTAATCTTTATTTAACCATTCAGACAGATATCCACTGATGAGACAGCCCCTGCACTCAGTCAGTCTCCTACTATAGTGTCCCTTTTAGTCATGGAGGAATTCCTTTTTTACTTCTCTGTCATCCACATCCATGGATGCCATGTGTTCTATACTTCTTAATAATATGACAGTGGACACATGAACATGGCCAGCACATTTCTTGACACAGGTGATATTAAGCACCAGTGTGTTACATTACTAAACTCCCACTATTTCATCCCATTTTAAGAAGGTGCCTATAATTATATTCGGTCAGTTTCTGAGGTCCAATGTTAAACAATATGAGATGATACATTTTGTTTTGTTGCCAGTACAAACAAAATAATATCAATAAAACATTTGATTTTCAACATTTGTGGAAATAACTACTGTGTTGAGTGAATATTTTTGACCAATCATGTTTGTCTTAGTTTTAGTAACCTACAATTCATGTTGGAAGAATGTGTTCCATTCATTGAGTCACAGAAAAAGAGAGTCACAGTTGCAGAAATCCTTAAATCCCTTAGCTGTCACTGCATACATTTACTTTATAATTAATGTAAAGTCTTAAATGATGTTGAACAGCAAAGAATATTTTAAGATAGTTCAAATAAACTGAGAGGTTTTTACTAGACCTTCTGTGTGGCGAGTCTTGATAAATATCTCCATCCATTCCTTTTCGTGGTAGCATAGATCCCTTAAAACTCCTGAGAAGTAAAAAAACAAGTAAAATATAAAACATTTCAAGGATAAATGAAAGCCACAAACTTCCTCATAGTGAACGTTCACATGATCAGATGTGGCACAGCAGGTAGAGCGAGATTGTATTGACTTTAGCGACAGTGTTCAATATTTAAATGCGAACATTCCAGTCAGGACATCCCTGCCTTACAATAAGTCAAGTTATACAGTGTTATAACAACGTACCCGCCTCGACCTTGATCCTGACCGCAGTCCTCAACTCTCATCAGTAAATCAGCCCTCGGTCACTTGCGTTATTTTCACATTCAGCCGCTTCTCTACCCCGCAGTTTTGCACATCGTTCTGCACGCGTTCAATCCGCTTCTGTTTTGCTTCACTTTAACGCTCAAAATCCCGAAACTCCCACCATGTTTCTCAGTGCCACGGTCCTGCCCAGTTCAACAGTCGCTCCTCTGTTTCTCTTCCCCGCCTGCACACACTTGCTCTTTAGCCTAGCAATGCAGGACAGAGGAATACATATTCCAGGCATGACACGATGAATCCTAAAACGTGCAAGCGCCCCCTTCACTCCAACACCCCTCCTTTAATAACTGATAATAGAGAGAAGTGGCAGAAGTTACATTTCACTCAAGAAGGATGGGACCCTGCTAAGTCTGGTTCCTCCAAGGTGTCTTCCTGTATTTTTAGGAAGTTTTTCCTTGCCAGAGTAGCCCTGACTTGCTCAACAGGTTGTTGTTTTTGGTCTGGTATTATATACATACATATACAGGGGTTGAACAATGAAACTGAAACACCTGTCATTTTAGTGTGGGAGGTTTCATGGCTAAATTGGACCAGCCTGGTGGCCAATCTT
>JAYDZG010000010.1:2840041-2855160 GCA_034509265.1 Microcambeva bendego | reverse complement strand
ACTCCGGTTTCCTCCCACAGTCCAAAGACATGCTACCAGGTTGATTGGAGACACTTAATTGTCCTGTAGGTACCTGCAATGGACTGGTGCCCCGTCCAGGGTGTTACCATGTGCCTTGCGTCCGTAGGATAGCTGGGATAGGCTCCAGCACCTCTACTGACCCTGATTAGGATAAGGGATTTAAAAAATGAATAAAACTGAACTAATGTAACTTTTTTTAATGCGACATAAAATATTATCTGTGCCATAACATGCCTTATTATATTATAAAAGAGGAATTTGACCAAAGTGTGCAAATGTTTGTATAAGGCAGTATACTTGTAATGTCGATTTAAACTTTAAAGTGTTTTATAGATCCACAATAAGTGTTATATACATATT
The DNA here is from genome assembly GCA_034509265.1 of Microcambeva bendego. Taxonomy (NCBI): domain Eukaryota; kingdom Metazoa; phylum Chordata; class Actinopteri; order Siluriformes; family Trichomycteridae; genus Microcambeva; species Microcambeva bendego. The sequence continues at coordinate 2,854,779 of JAYDZG010000010.1, read as the reverse complement.
TATACTTAACTTAATTGCTTAATATTACACTACCTTGGAGAATTCAACTTATGGGAATGCTGAACACAAATCTTTTAGTGGGCACATACATTCAGTCCGTTAGAATTCCTTTGGCATCTAACTAACCATTTAGACCAATTGTTTGTTAACATACTACCACTTAAAATAGTCAAATTGCCATGTGCTTCACATCACTCCATTTAGCGCTCGACATTGCACAAAGTGATAATAGCTTCTATGTGCTTGCTTAGCAATGGGAACCCAATCCATGTCATTTTTACCGTACAGTCTATTTGCTTAACATTGCTTTTATGTTAATAATTTACCAATGACTGGCCAAGAAGTGGGAGTTATTTTTAACTGCTGATACTGGATTTGAAATCAGGAATCTGACCACATTCAGTGACACTTTGCATTTCAACATCTGTGTTCTGTTAACATGAAACTTTTTAGATCAACAGTGAGCTCATTCTTTAAACGTCATGACTGAGGTGTTGTCCCTGACAGAATGTTTTTACATTATTATTACAGAGTCTTATTTTTACAATAATTAACTGAGGCAATGAAGAATGCAATCACAGTGCAAGATTCAAAGTCACCTGGTCCTTAAATACCATCCACATTACAACTCTTGGTGTTTTAATTTAAACTAAATAATTCTACTTGTAATTAACTCTAAATAACATTACAATTCTAATATGTAATTATTTGGTGTGTACCAGTGTTGTTTAGAATTTGGTTTATTTCAAATGTACACGTTAAATTACATGTTTGAAAATAAAAAATTGTCTTAATTAGTTCTCCCAGGTAAACGAAGCCCAGATATTCTTTTTAGTTAAGTTACATGTGTGTTGTTTATGGTCATATTGGTGTTTTCTATTTGGTACGGTTTTGTGGTTGTATATTCTTGCTGCTGTTTAGGGCAATATTTAATAGTCTATTGTGTCATTTTTATCCTATCAGAACATTATTAAACGAAATGCAATATAGTGTCTAACATAAACGGTGTCAAATTTAACATTTAGAATATTTACTAGGAATTTATTATAATGTTCTACTGCTGAATAAAACAAAGAACTAGGAGGAAAATATGAGGGAAAAACACGTATTGGGTTAATAAGATTTAATTCATCTGTCCTCTGTACAAAGAGTTTGCATACTCAGATGTTGGTGGACGGTTTCTGTAGGTCCGACATGTTTCATGACGCGTTCCCACTATGAGTTTTTGTGCAATTGATATTTGTAGTACATGACCGAGCACATGGTTATAACAAGATTATAACCAATAACAAGATTAAGGCTTAACAATAAAAAACAAGTGGCACGACTAAACAGCAAAACTAGAAACCACTTAGATTCCATATTTTTCTTTCAGCTCTTCCACTTTGCTGATGTAAGCCTTCATTGCATCTTCTTTACTTATACCTGAGAGATAAATTAGGCAAAATTAGCATTTATTATTTCCCCTTTAATAAATCACTGAATCCTAATCAGTGTAGCCTGGGTCTGGTACCACCTGGAAAGGCTAGACACTAGTCAGAAATGCATAGTGAATTAAAGTAGCAATCCAACACGAATCTCTACTCAAAATTTATAGAACCAAATAAAACCAAAATCAAAAAACTTCCGGGCATATAAGACAGAAGCTAACAATGTTGGCAGCCCAAACACTTTATAACAAAAGATGTTTCTGATGCTTTTTCAAAGTTCATATAATACATTTTGCCTTTCTGACAAAACAGATTTTAAACATGGTATGATCTAAACATGCAAGTGGTCTTAATGAGAGCTGTGCATAAAACAACATTTAAAAAGAGTAAAAGAAAGCTGACCTTTCTTCGAATTCCAGCCATCCCACTTAGCTTTTCCAGTGAAGTCAAGCATGCCAGGTCGAGCTACAAAGAGAAAGCCTAAATTACTCAAAGCAACTTATATTACATGCTTTAAAGGTCCATGAATTATTAAGCAAACCTTAAAATAAAGTATAAGAGAATATAATGAGTGAAAAACAGTGGTGTCTCTGGCATGGAAAACCAAGTGGGGCTCATTAAATTCTGTATGGGCAGCATCCCACTCATCACTGAAACTACACAAACTTACTTGCTCAAGCAATTCAAACACAAGCGCACCTCATCCATGATCCAGTAAAATTGCATTGCAAATACAGAATTGTTGAACAACTACAAGAAGACCCAGAATAACATTTTAGAGCAGGGCGACCCAGCCAAAATAAAACGCCTTGTAATAATTCAAAAGAGACTCACCGGTGATGTTCATTTGTGTGGTCCCAATCTCAGTTTTTGCTCTTATGGCAATGTACTGAATTTAACTTCGATTAAATTATCAACATGATTCATTATATAGCAGTGGCTAACAGGTTACTGTGATGTTTTAATAAACAATATTCACTTGTGTATGCAAATCTTTAACTTTTATTGGCAGTGGGGCCAGTGTAATCATGCCTCATAGCTCATTATGACGGTGGTGGCCTAGTGGGTAGAGCTTTGGGCTACCAACTAGAGATTGGTGGTTCAAATCCAGACTCTGCTATACAACCACTGTTGGGTCCTTGAGCAAGATACTTAACCCTGTGGCAGTGAGTGCCGGCCCCATAGTCACTAGCTAAATGAAGATTGCTAAAAGTACAGGCCTTACGCAACAGGTACAGGAAGATATTGAATGCATTGGGAACTATTGCCATTCACAACAATGTCAGTTATGGAAGAAAATAATATTTATATAACTTTATATATACATAATTAAATGTAAATGTTAAATGTACAGACATCCCTGGGGAAAACATACCGGTGTTGACGTCTCCCACTGTAGCTTGTTTATACAGACTGTAGATCTCCAGCATCTCAGCATCAGTGGGCTTCGCTTTTAGATTCTTCACTTCTTCCGCTGCCTTCTGAAATGCCTCCTGTGTATAAGACATGTTAAACCTGGTTAGCCTAGGCACATCATTCCTACATATTCATGTTTATCATTTTAGACTGCATTCCTAATGTGGTACAATTTCATGTTGAATGCCCTTCCTGATGCAACCATCTAACTGATCTGTCCCGAGATACAGTATAACCTTTTATATGGTGCATTCTGCCTTGCAGCCTTTGTGTATCCAATGCAAGTAGTAACTTCTATTAAACAATTACATTATTGTTATGGTGGCTGTCAGCTGTCTGAATGAGCAGCAGTTAAGATAAATGACAAGATGAAGTGCAACCCTAAATGCCACAAAAATACCAATGGGAAAAGAGTTTTTATGGCAGTAGGGAGGGTTCCTCTTGGTATTAAGAACAGATCACGGTTTGAGGATTTGATTGTGCAACAGAATTAAGAAATCCTTAATCACATGGCAAGTTCAGACTTTTTACACAAGCCCACAAGAAATATGAATCAATGTAAATCATATTCCAAGTTCAGAAATAACAGTTAACTGCTGTAGGATAAGATCAATGAAAACCTCATTGTGAAGCATATAACTAACTAACTAGTGTTACTACATTTAAATATTGAGCATTTAGAAGATACTTTTATCCAAAGTGACGTAAAGTACAGGTACTCTGAGCAAAGTCTGATAAAGTCTGAGCAATTGAGGGTTAAGGGCCTTGCTAAGAGGCCCAACTGAAGCAACTGAGCAGTGGTGAGATTTGAACTGGAGATCTTTGGATTACTAGTCCTGTACCCTAACCACTAGGCTACTAGACTATGACTGTTACTAATTACTAAAACTGCAGCAGAGTTATCCTAGTGGAACTCCATTACTTGATGTGCAAAGAAGTAAAACAAATGTGGTAAACAGTTTTAATGAGCTACATAAGATCATCAGTACAAAATCTCCACTTGCTAGTTTAGACAGCAAAGCCATTAACATATTTAAAGCTTCCATTCAGGCGTGTTAGAGATTGTTCTTTGTCCTTGCATTCAGAAAGCATCAGAAATATCGAGGCTTAGAAACAGATTCTTCCATACAGGCATCACACTTTTATCCATCCCTTACATTACACAAAAATTTATCAGAAGGACTTTTTTTGAGTCTGCCATATGATCTGCTTCAACCAGGACTTTATTTGTACTTTGTATATTTTTAAATTCACCTCATGTGAGCTATGAGAGAAGACTGGAGCTCCCAGAGGAAACCCACGTTGCCTGGAGAACATGCAAACTCCACACAGCACCTTCTGAATGTTAGGAGACAGTGCTACCCACTGAGCCACCTTGCCGCCCCAATAAATCTTTTAAAATATGTTTTGGTAAAAATAGTTCTAACAAAGGCAATATAACATACAATGTGAACGTCATAGGAAGCATGTTGCTGCAGTCAAATTTGTTGTCTTGTATTCATAGCAAGGTTATGCTTCTCCAAAAAGAATCAAACTGAAGTTAAAATGTGGTATTCGTTTTTTATTGATTTATTTTTTATATTTTTAAATGGTCTCGGCATTTCTATCTCTATGGAACTATATTCTGTTAGGCGCATTGATACAGCACGGCTGCCATTTCGTTAACTGTACAGCGCTAGCATGTAAACTCAGCATAACTGTAAATGTGGTTTTTAATATTAAATCCGATTTCATAAAAATCCAAATTTCCATTCATTTTATTCTGGGACGTGCTTAACGTTTCCCTTATCACCCTGAATGATGTTTGGACATTGGACTTGTCCATCCGACATGATTTCAAATCTCACTTAAGCAACAAAGGTTCATACTGCACCACCCTTATTTGAACCTCAAAAAATGTGAATATAATATATGGTCAAACTACCAGGCCAGCTACCCTTATTTGAACCTCAAAAAATGTGAATATAATATATGGTCAAACTACCAGGCCAGCTATGTAATATAGAATTAAACAGCACTCTAAATAGATCGATTAAAACTGCACTAATTCATTGCATGGCTGAAAATTGTGATAAACTTAAGATTTGCAAATTAATTAATATGACTACACGTGATACGTATAGCATGTAAAGTATACATTTATTAATTTATTAACCTTTATTAACTGTGTTACATGTTAAATTTACACATGCTGTTTACACTGATATTGAGTACATCATATGAACATATAACTGTATTTTACCAGTTCAGTGTAGTTAGCTCGACGACCTACCGGTTGCTATATCTCTACTTTAATCCATTTAGCGATCAAAACACAAATTGGTCCCAAAATATAACATAAAATACGTACTTACAACAGTTTATCTATTAACACATATATCTAAATGATCTAGTTATAGATAGACCCGGCTGGTGTTTATATATAGCGTCATACAGTGTGTGTTATGCATGTAGCGCTATTAAGCATTAATTCTTGCATTCTTAATGTCAGTGCCAGTACTAACCTCAGACATGATTTCAGTATTTGAGAGGACTGAACAGAAAAATCAACCAATTGACCCACAGGAACCGTTCACACTCACTGAACCCTCAACCCGCAAAATGCATGCTTCAGAGGACACAGTTAGTCACGCCCCCTCGATCTTATTGGACATTAAAACATGTAGCGATCAAAATGAACCAATCATTTTCACAACCGGGACAAAGCGTTGACCCCATGAGTGAATTATCTCACCACGCTTTGGAAGTGTGCTAACTAGGGCATAGGGCAGCTTCATTCAGGCCTGATAGAGTGTGAACTCTCTGCAAAACTGACATATTACTCCTAACAATTTCACTAGTTAAATAAAAGTGTGCTAGCACTGTCGCCTCGCAGCAAGAAGGTCCATCCCAAACCAAAGTGGGACCTTTCTAAGAGGAGTTTACATGTTTTCTCAATGTTTGCTTCTGGGAGCTCCGGTTTCCCCCCACAGAGCAAAAATATGCAACCAGGTTAATTGGAGAAACAAAATTACAAATTAGGTGAATGGGTGTGTATGGTCCAGCAAAGGACCAATGCTTAGCCTAGAGTGTTACTGTGTGTCTTGCACCCATTGAAAAGCTGGGATATGCTTCATCACACCCCTCATGAGCCTGATTGGATAATCAGTTAAAATGAGTGAGTGTGAGTAAATTAATTCAGTGTTTTATTTGTGTAAATCTTATTAATTCCAATTATTCTCTAGACCACAGGTCCCTGCTGAGCCTGGTTCCACTCAAGGTTTATGTCATTTTAGTGGAGGTTTACCCTGACACTGCCACTCTCGCTTGCTTGAAGGGGTTTTAGTCTGTCTGTCCAGGATTCTTTATAGTTGCTTTGAGATTGTTGTAAAAAGCACTGTGTAAATACACTTTACCTGACTTTTGAAATGAATTCTCTGAAAGGTCTGAAAATATGACACACTGGCTACTAAACTGAAAAGGAAACATGAGAACAACATACACACACAAAAAAAGAACAGTCAACCTAAGGAAAGGATTTCAACACATCAGTCTTGTGTAAGCGTATTTTCTAAATCACTCAAGTTTATTTAGCAAGCCAGTCTGGGTCAATAAGCATAGATATGCAGAATTTGTGTCATATGTGTGCCGAATACTCTACATTTTTCTCACATGCATTGTTTCAGATATTTATACAATTTGTCAAAATGTTATACAATATAATAAGACACAAATAATTGTATAGAAATCGACATGCAACACGTAACTGTCATTCTAAATGTTACTGTGTCATCTTTTGCTTGAGATTTATCTGGAAATATTTTGCTACATTTAGTTGCTGAAATGCTTAAATTATAAGTCCAAATGTCAAAAAAACTATTTAAAATGTCAGTGGAAATGGCATCTTCCTTGAGTATTTTTGTATTTAATTTCATTGGTCTGTTGACTGGTGATATGTAAACGGAGACATGCAACTTTAATGAAAATGACACATTTTAATGTTTTAATGTACTATTTGGACTGACTAATTTAATTTACATGTATATGTAATAGAGTAAACAAGTTAACGTGAGTGAGTGTGATATCTTACAGTATATTAGCTACGATGAAGTATATATGAAAATATAGAAGAAAGTTATTTTTTGCAAATAAATATCTGAATGTAATTATAATTGCACCAGCAAGTGTTCACCAAACTACAAATAAAGTGTTCACCAAACTACAATGACCGTGAAACAAAGGCGAGAATCGATTGGGTAGTTGTGCCATTGCTTTAGTCTGCAGAATCAGTGATCTCGCTGCAGCTGGTTTGGACTGAAAAACACAGAGGCTGTGTTAAAAAAACACTCAATATCAACTAAATAGTGGGTAACCTGCTTCGGAAGCAGTGTGCTAATTTGACATATTGAATAGTAAGGTAAATGGGATTTGGGACACAGCCGAATTCTACGGAAAAGAACGCATTTACGAAAGCAAATCACATTACCACGTGGATATAACCACACACACCAAACAACACAGGTAGAAATTACTCAGAAAGGAGGATTACATTTATAAATTAGGGTAAACAGTTAGCAATAATATAGTTAGTGTGAAAGTGGTAGTTAAAACCGCGATGTCCTCAGAAGCGGTTCTGACTGTGCGGCTGGTCCGATCTTTTGAGCATCGCAATTTTAAACCTGTAGTTTACAAAGGAGTTAATCTAGATCAGAAAGTGGATGACTTTATCAATTTTGTTAAGAATGGTAAGTGATTCACAAGTTAACTTAACATTACCTTAATAAAGCTATGCTTCCTAATATGCAGCTGACGTTTCTTACTAATTACTCAATAGCAAGCACTGATACTGCTTTATAAAACATAGCTAATAAGTGCTGGGACGAATTAAGAGTATCGTATAAAAGTTATTTTATTACGGTGATAACAGAATGGTAACTCACCGCAGTGCTTTTGTGTTAAAATAATTTACCAGTAGAATTTAAATAATACGTCTGTCAGTGTACAGGACTACACATTTCTTTTAGTTTGCAGTTTTAATGGTTTTGTGGAGAAAATGCATGTTTGAAGATTCTTGAAAAAACTAAATGATGATCTGATCTAATGTACATCTATGCTTGTTTGACATTTAAGACGTATCCACAAGAGCTGGCTTGCCGTCACCTTTCAAGAAGTATGGCTATGGTAGGTGTATGTTTTTTCATGAGGGTTTTTTCATGATTTTATTTGGTGGTAGAGTGCAGTGTAATAATAATTCCCGTTTTCATGTTTCCAGACACCATGAAGATTATTCATCAAGCACATGGAGCAAAAGTAGGAGCTTGATTTAAATTACACTGCACCAGGGCTTGATAGTAAGACTATATAACTTAATAGTCTTATATTGAAGTGCAAATTCAGTAAAACAAATAAAAAAGAAAGAAGTGTGTTCTGCTCGTATTGCTGTTGAAAATCCTGTACTTTGTATTTGCTTACAGACTAATGAACTGGTGATGAGTTTGGAGGATGATGAAACATTGATTCTGCGGCATGGCCTTGATTTACGGTCATGTGGCATAGGTAAGTGCTCTCCACTCCACCAAACATTTTCTTATTTATTTTGCATTTTGTTTTAATGCTTATTTAATGTTTTTGCTGTTCTTTCAGCCAATGAGACAGAGCTAGCCTTCTTCAAGATGTCCGACTACGAAACGTACAAGGCCAATCCCCAGACTGTGTGGTGAAAAGGAAACATTCACCTGGTCTGTTGTAAGAGAGGAAACCCTGATATGTTTTTATTTGAAAGAAGTGGTGCAGGTCTTGAGGTTTACATTAGAACAAAGTTGGCTTTTTAATTTCATGTCAGTTTTCTTTTTTACTGTTACATAATTATTCAAAGTGAATAACAATTGAGGCAGGATACAGCTCATGCATCTGAGTGTTTTGGGCTCAAGGGCCCATCAGTGAGAGTTTGGTGCTTTTAAGCAATGGTCCAGCAACTGAACTGTTTTTTGTTGTTGTTTTTTTTTTTAAACTGTATACTCTAAGACTATAAAACTTAATCTTTTAATTTGATAATGCAGGATGAATTCATGAAGTGTTTTAATTTTTAATTGCCTTTCAGAGTTGCCATGTACCTAAGGTTATGTTTATTTATTAAATTCTGACCCCAAATAACAGCTTATTTCTTTGCACAGCATTTTGACATCATTAAGTGACAATTTGAACGTTCAGTTTTGTTGATGCTGTTTTTTATCCAAGTCCTCCCTGGGGAACAAACATCTGCACAAACATTAACTGCTATATGTGAAATTAGTGCTATTATCTGACTAGCTTTGCCGGCAGGATACAGGTGTACAAAGCATTTACTGGTGGTTAAAATTATTTCAGGGGATTACAGATCAGAGTATGGACAAGTAAATGATGCATGTATGAACATAACTCTCATCAACATCGTTATGTAATTGATTTGAATTATATTTGACATAAAAAAGAACAGAATAATTGAAGAAATAGACTATTTCATTAGCTTAATACAGTAGTAATCCAAATATTACAAACCCGTTTCCTGGAAAAGCTGGAACATTTTGTAAAATAACAAAAACAATGTATGTTTTGTTTATATTTCTACATATTCATTACACTTGCAAATACGAAAATAGATTATTTAGAATAGTTTTATTGAGTTCGTTAAATTGCCTGAAACAGTCAAGAAATTTTACTTGATTTTTCACAAAAAAAGGTAAAAAAGGTTAAATAATGATTTAATCTACCATTCATAATACTATAAAAAGGTTCAGGGAAATCTCATCTTGTGCAAAGTAAGGATGAACACTGATGTATGTGACCTTGTAGTCCTCAGATGGCATATCAGAACCTATCATGCTAATTTAATACATTTATCCACATGAGCTCAAGAATACTTAAAATCTTTTTTTAAGTTAATACTGTTCTCTGATGCATTAAGTATTATAGCCTAAAACACGTTTACAGATAAATAATTACACCAACTTATTCATGTGAATCCTTTGGCGTGGATTCGCACAGCAGATCGTGGTGGGCATTATGGATTAAGTTTTTTTTTGTTTGTTTACCCCGGATGTTCTTCCTGACACAACCCTCTCTATTTATCCTGGCTTAAGACCGGCACTACAATGCACTGCTTTGTAGATCATAGTGGCTAGGGTGGTGCCTCATGGCAATGGCAAGTTTCAAACCATGTATATGTGATTTTAAAAAAAGAATTGCTAAAGTTCCAAGCAATCTTTCTTTCCACTTTTTCCATAATAAAATTTGAGGGGAAAAATCTATTTTGGAATAAGGCTGTAACATAAATAATAAATCTAGCTAGAAAAGTTTATACATTTTGTTATAAAATCGTATTTTAAGGATTGAATATTTATCATTGCATTGTGCTATTACATTCACCAGACACTGGCAGTAGAGGAAGCCGTAAGCCGTTTTTGTAACCACTGGCATTGAGAGTTCTGATGATTCAAAAATATAACTTTTGTTAATTCCAATTCATTGATCTGTGCATGAACACATATGTGATGGATTGTACTAACGTCTTCTTAAGCTTTCTTAAGTTAATTACTGACGTCTCTGTTAAACTTGTGGATGTGTCCTGTCGTCCACCACTGGATGATGTTGGACAGGGCATTTGCGTGTTCTCTCCCAGCCCCTGCGTATTTGTGCTAACCTGACAGAGATACATGGCAACAACAGGAAACAGCGGCACACCAGCACAACACATGGCAGAGCCACCGCTAGCATGTAGGTAGGGGGCATGTAGAAGGGATATGCTTGTAGAGAAATGAAGAAATCCCAGCCAAACAGCAATGCATGCATGACTGAGAGAGCCAGGGCCACATAACCCAGCCCAGACTGTAAAAGAAAAATGAGAAAGTGTGATTATTACCATAACATACATATATAAATGTTTATACACTGGTCTCACAGCACACACCCACAAATAAAATTGATTTTTAAAGTTGGATCCATCAATCACTGATTGAGATTTTAATTGCACCCTGAAACTCCCCAGCCCAATTATTTTTTACCTTTCCAATTAATTAACAAATCTAGTACAACAACTATCAATAATGTTAATATCAGGAAATATCACAAATATCAGGAAAACGCTGATATTTGGTGCCTCTCCACAGCTGTAGCCATGCAGCAATTAGAGAGTTTTAAGGTTTTATTATTTATTATTAGCATACATGTATATAGCACTTACTTGAATGAAGGTGAACTCTCTCCAGGTTAGGATATTATTAACTGAGGGAAAGGAAGTGATGGCTAACAGGGCAAGGGCGCCCAACCCCAAGACACCACACGACAGATACAGGTCGGAACGCCAAACCGCTGCTTCATCCCATGGTTTCTCCATACCAGCTTTCATCTGAGATACACACACAAAAATACAAAGGTAAAATGGACCTAATAACGGGCCCTGAAGAAACAATATTATAATATATAACTATCTATATATCTAGTGCTGTGGGACTTCCACTGTAATAGCTTCTTCACTGTACCACGTAGTTGGGCAGGTGTGCTCATCATTAACATATAATAGATAAATTCAAAAATATCATAACCAATACCTGTGAGTAAGCAGCATTGATGAGCCTGTATTGTGTGGCAGTGCGCAGTGGATGGCAAAGGCTATACACTCCATGCAGGGCAGCACACAGGAAGCTCAGAAGACCAAGCTGTTTCCTCCGCAACAGCCAGGAATCCAGCCAGAGAGGAAAACGCTGATATTTGGTGCCTCTCCACAGCTGTAGCCATGCAGCAAACAGTCCCGGCAGATACACCAGTGCCAGACTGACCAGTGCCACAGCTGGAAGGCTCTCATTCACTAGGTCGAGGCTTAAGCGGTAGAAAGAGTTCTGCCCATAGGCCAGATACGGCAGAAGGATCCCACGAAGGAATCCATACCCATAGAAGAAAAGAAATAGGAGGGAGATGATGATGACAGGGCTACGCCATAACGGGAAGAAACGCAGTGTTGCCTTTTCTAGATCCCTTGCTTGACACAGGCCTCCCATATCCGTTGGGTAGAAGCCCAGGCGGCGGGCGAGTTGGGCAACTTCATTCTTTGCTTCAGCACTGTCACTGCATAGCGGCACCTAAAGCAGGACTTAGGTCAAAAAATAAGGCAACTCATAGAACTCTAGTTTTATTGTGGCTGAACTAAGTCCAAGACAATAGATCTATTAACTATTTGGACAAAGGTTCCTAATTGTGCAAAGTACGTGTCTGAGCCACAACAATTGCTAACAGGTGTTATAAATCAATTTTCATTACACAATTCCAACTTTCCAGCAAGAGTTTGGGGAAGGCTCATTCCTCTTCCTGCATAACTACATTCCTGTGAACAAAGCAAGGTCTGTACAGACATGAAGTAAAGTTCAATTTAAAGAAACTTAAGTGACCTTCAGCACCACTAATTAGCTTCCGAATTATGGTTTTACCAACCCTTTTTACCAAATGGGAACAATTTTCTATTGACATATTTTAAAGACTTATGAGAAGATTTCTTAAATCTTATGAGAAGATTTCTGGTTGGATTGTTATAGCTGAAAATATCACATAGAGGTTGATCTATTTTTATGATTTGTTTTGAACATGGATGTCGAACAAGCTTATGGTCAACGATATTCAAGTTTTTTACAGATCATCCATCATTTTCACCCACTCTCAGAACACATGAGTCAGTTTTGTTTACAGGGTTTCTGATATTTGGAGGTTTGGATATTGTAACAAAATGTGAAGACTCATTATAAAATTTTCAAATGAAGAGTAGGGATCGGACTATGTGCATTCGCCTGAGAGTTCCATCTTATCAAATTTGTGAAACCATGTTTTACTGATCTTTTTTTCATTTAGTGCACAGTCATGCTGGATCAAAAAGGGCCTTCCCCAAACCTTTGCCACAAAGTTAAAACTATAAAATGTATTTTACCAATTTGGTTAATCGAGAGTGTTGCTGTAACACCCATACGTTTATCAGTGTTGTACAATCAGCATTCATCTTATTTTCATATCTGAAGCCAGAAATGCCTCACTGACCTGTCTGGTGCCATCTTGTGGGCCAGTCTGCAGTGTCCATGCTGAGATTGTGTTGAACCCTTTAACTATCGTGCTTTCTGGGAACATAGTGGCTAGTTGCTCAGCATTAGACTGCATCTCACTGTTTATTTCTACACCATTACTCACATCCACAAGAATCTTTCCAGTCAGTGCTCCCCTGAGACCCAGCAGAGAGGAGTAGTACTCGGGATAAAGGGCCAGAAAGACAATCCTGGTTGCCCTTGTTACTGCCCCTTCTTGGTTGTTCAGCTCTACCGTGTCAGGAAACAGACCAGGTGAAATGCGCTTCACACAACGACTTCCCACAACCACATTGAAACCACATGCCCCCAAGCGAACAGCCAGGGAGCGTGAGAAGTCACCAGAACCCACTATGGCCACCATGGTCCTGTCAGGGTCTACAAGGAAAGCATCATTTGTGCAGTCTGTGACTGAGAGCAAAGGGGCTCTCATTTCATCCGACATTGCCACTGCTCCTAAGTGAGAAAAAAAATCAAATGTAATCGACCCACCATTGAATAAATCATCAAACACTGATTGGGCAAAACATTATTACTTTTACATTACATTGTGTTTGTTCCACTTAACCACCCCGTAACTGTGATGTTCTAACAGCCAGCGTGAACTTTTTCAGCAATTTCAGCTGAAGAAGCGCGTGTGTTGGATCAAACCTCACATGCCAGCCTTCACTCCCCCATACAGCATTGAATGTTAGCCATCCATGGCCCTGTCGCAGGTTTACCACTCTTCCTTCCTTGGACCACTTTCGATAGATACTGACCACTGCAGACACCCCATGCAGTTTTGGAGATGCTCTGACCCACAATTTGGCTACACTCACATGTCAAATCTCGTCAAACTCACTCAAATCCTTATGCTAGTCAATTTTTCCTGCTTTTAACATCACATTTGAGGAAGAAATGTTTACTTGCTGCCTAATCTTTCCCACCCACCAACAGGTGCAGTGATGAAGAGATGTTATTCATTTTACTTGTCATTGGTCATAAATGCTACTCGGCTAATAAATGTCTCCAGAGCTCATTGCACTAAAACCAAATAATTATTTGGGTAAAAAGCCAACTTTAGCAAGACCTCCCTACAATGTGTTGCCATCATTCCTTTAAATAACTAATTAATTTATTAAAGAACTACAATTAAAAATACTCTATTTTAGTTTGTTGTAGTTGAAATTATTTCCATTCGTACATACAACACACAACACAGTTGTTTTTTTACATCTGGAATGCTGGTCAATGTTTAGCCTCATTTAAATGTTATAACATGTTCAGTCAAAGTTACCTGACAAGATGTGCATGACAACTCGAACTCAGTGCACGGTATAGGTCCAAACGTCACTTTTTTAATGCTGTCGTCTTCCGTACATGCCTATACTCTGGAATGAGATAGTGCCAAAACTGTACTTTGAGCCTGAGTTCTTAGATTGCCTGTGTTTCTTTTAACTATAAAGCCATGACAAGAAAAAAAAAACCCTGTATTTAGACTATTCCATTTCGTATTTATTTTATTTGTTTAGTTCAATTTAAAATAAATCCACATGGATCAGAATCAGTTAAGTTTCGTTTCACTTGTAACGGGAAACAGAAAGTAGTGAAAGCACTGATGTGATCATATTACAAAAACACTACCAGTTACATAAACACGTTTAAAAACCAACATGCTTAACGGAAAAAGGAAAAACTTTTTTACTCACGCTGTCAGTTTACCCTCTGCCGTAAAGAAGCCCTGCTCTGTGTGTGTGTGTGTGTGTGTGTGTGTGTGTGTGTGAGTGAAGTACCGCCCATTAGCGGTCTGTGAGATCCAGATATTGTTCATGTT
>JAYDZG010000010.1:2816100-2832006 GCA_034509265.1 Microcambeva bendego | reverse complement strand
GAGAATCACTGTCTGCGTCCCAATGAGCTCAGGGGTGCGTTCGTAATTCTCTTTTGAATCGTATGATCTCCTGAGCTTGTGAGCATTATTTTATTTTTGATTTGTCGTGTAGCTTGGGAATACGATCACTGAACCATTAATCCAAATTGCAGCGGGCACATTGCCCCGAGTTGGTTACGTCAGCGCGTCTTTGATCTCTCCTCAGCTGGGTCTGGAGCTGGCAGGGCATCACGGCTGTGCCAACGCAGACAATCGCACTGTCAACTCTGTGAACCATAAGCAAGAGTGGCATCGCACAAATTCCCCTCCGGTGAACAAAGCTTAAGGTCATTTCATTTTTTTTTAATCTCAGAAAAGAGTCCTGGTACGCGCGCGTATTTTCTCTTTTATTACTATTTTCAGACGCACTTTGAAGGTCCATCATTGCACCCGAATCCCCCGCAGACGCTTTAACGCGAGTTTCTCGGGTGCTGCAGAGGAAGCGACTGATCGGAGCTGTTCTGGCTTTTATCGTCATGGGGGTGGCAATGCTGGTCGCGATCCCGCTTCTTCTCCAAAGCTCCACCGTTTCCGCGCACTACGAGATGATGGGAACCTGCCGCATGATCTGCGACCCCTACAGCCCCAAAGCGAGCGCCACCGCTCTCGATGTCATGCAGGATATCGGTGCCTTGCCGCAACCGCCTCCCCCATCTTTTTCCCGCGGGACCAAGGGGGAGACCGGCCGCCCGGGTAAGCCCGGACCGAGGGGTCCTCCCGGGGAACCGGGACCACCCGGACCGAGGGGGCCGCCCGGTGAGCGCGGGGATTCCGCCAAAATAGGCTTCACCGGAGGTCCACAGGGGACAGCTCGGACTGACACTGGAGAACTTGGCTCAGCTTTTGGAAGTGTCAAGATCGCTTTTTATGTCGGTTTGAAAAACCCACATGAGGGTTATGAAGTTCTTCGCTTTGATGATGTCGTGACAAATTTAGGGAATCACTACGATTCCTCAACCGGCAAGTTCACCTGCCAGGTGTCTGGAATCTACTTCTTTACATATCACATTTTGATGCGCGGAGGAGATGGTACTAGCATGTGGGCAGACCTCTGCAAAAACGGACAGGTACATGCTTTTTTATTTTAGTTCCACAGACAGTTTAGATTAGCACTAAATTAGCACTACCTTACTTGGAATTATACCAAACCTATTCCTAAACATTCTGGATTTAAACATAAATTCATCAACACAATTATTTGTGTTGTCAAAGTAAGTTCAATAACTGTTGCTGTCATATATTTGAATCATGTGGAAATGCTGAATGTAAATTAATTCAATGTATGAATATAAATCCATTAAAAATGTCAGTTGCAGGTAAACAACAGGGTAAAGTCCAATATTGAAAAACATATTGTAAGCTCTTAATGCAGGGGGTAGTGTGGTCACCAGCAGCAAGAAAGGACCTGAGTTCATTCTTCAACTAGGTGGCCAGGTCCTTAATGCTCTCCCTATGACATTGTGGGTTTCCTCTGGGGGCTCTGGTTTCCTCTCACAAGTTCATAGACTTGCAATAAAAAAACTGGAGATATTTCAAGTGCCCTAAATGGGAATGACTGTAAGTGTACCCTGTGATGGACTGTATGGTGTGTTTATTGCCTTTTGTAGAATGATTCAGACCAAGTACTCATTTATGTAATTATATATATCACAGCTTCAGCTTAGACACGGTTAGCATTATGTTGTCTTTCATGCAGCTTACATTTGCTTTGAGTTAAAGAACTTAGAAAATTCTTATTCTTAAGAAAAATAAATCCTACTTGTGTTGCTGTTGGACAGGTATTATTTGAAAATATTCATTAATCAAATTCACTCAAATATAAATAAATTAAAAGAACATGCAGTTGTTAATTGCTTTCATTGTTGTCATTCTACTCAGATGTATTAATTTGCCCTTTATTAGCCTTTTAATTCGATATCATGATTTTTTTTTTTGCTTGAATAAATAAATATGTAAATAACATTTTTGACAGGTGCGTGCTAGTGCCATCGCCCAGGATGCTGACCAAAACTACGACTACGCCAGCAATAGTGTGGTGCTCCATTTGGATTCAGGTGATGAGATATACATAAAACTTGATGGTGGTAAGGCACATGGTGGAAACAACAACAAATACAGCACCTTCTCTGGATTTATACTCTACCCTGACTAGGATGAGACTGTTTTCCTGAATGGACTAATATAAAAATGCAATATATCATTATAGTGCTTTACGTCGGTAGCAGTGTCTCAGATTGTTTACTATGACCAGACACTAGAGGTTTGGGTAAATGTAAATAATGGAGATCGTTTATCTATTGTTCTACCTGATGTTGGCTTCATCATTCAGCTGTGTTTAAACTAGAGTGGATGTCTGAAATCTGAGAACACTTGAGAAATATATTTTATGTAGATTTTTCTATTATTGTTATTATTATTATTATTATTATGATGATTATTACTGTCCTGAATATATTGCAAAGCTACCATGTTTGTGTGAATCAGTACTATTTCTGTCATTGTAATTTGTACTGACCATAAAATATTGTCTGAAAGTATACACACATCAAAATACACTGTGAAGTGAAGAAACTCCTGCAATGGGAAGACTAAAACAGTTTTGGTTGCTATTCAGCACTGGATCTTTTTGCTGTGTTAGCTTGACTGTGTTGTGTTTGTGTGCCAAACATATTTATTGAAACTCTTTGTCAAATGTGTACCCAAGTTGTCTGAACTATTAGACTAGGCCTGTCAGGGGTTTTGATGGATGACTAGAATATTTCATTTGCATGGTCAATATGTATTTACTGCAATAAATAAAGTTTTCTATAGTTATTTTTAATTTTTTTTTTCATATTTGCAATACCATATTTATCCTAATTTTGATTGTGGGACGGAAAATACTCAGAACATTTGCCTATTAGCTTACTCCAGTTTGGAATTATTTGCAGTAGGTATCCAATAACTGTCATGTTTTGTAGGGTGGAGCTACACTTATATGCTGGTACACAAGTAATTAAGTATTTTTTATCTTGTTGCTGTGGTTTAGGTTAGAGTTAATGGTGTATCATTATTTACTACCATTAATACAAAGATTCATGGAAAAAACACTTTATTCTAAAAAAAAATAGAATTACTAGTATGAGTATGTGTGTGTGTGTGTGCTGCTCCTGCTGTGAGCTGCTGGCTGACACAGTTGGTGGCTGAGAAGCCGGGTCAGCTGGACTTCCAGCACTGCCAGAGCTGGTTCTGCGCCAACAATCCATCATTCACATAGCTGAAAGATTGACCTCTGACCACACATTAGTACTGCTGGGACATCAATAAACCCACTGACGCAGTAAGGTTGATTTAATAATCAACATTAGTCTTCGTATAATATACAAAGCATATGTTCTCTTGTTTGTATTTTCCTATTTAACAAAAACTTGGTCAAGAAGTCATTAGTTTGAATGATCAAAACTATGCTACACTACAAGAATAATTAGATCTATGTACTATTTTTCTTGTTGTTGAGATGAGCTTTGATGAACAATTATTCTTAATGTTTGATCAATTTATTTACATAAGCTGCTTTCCAGAATAGGTTGGGACAAGGTGCCAAATCCACTTGAAATGTTATGCTGCTTTGAAACATTCAACAAGGAGCAGGTGAAATTGTACCAGTTGAAGGTATTCAGAGAATCGGAAGAAATCTTAGTCTGTAAAGCAAGGCCAGAGCCCTTTATATGGTACTGCATCAGAAACAACACAGTAATAACTGTAGTATTGTGAATTCTGGAGTGCTAAAGTGTTATTATTAAACTGCTTCATCCATAAATATGTCTGGCATGACTGCTATCCAGGTTCGGCTTTTAATATAAATTGATGGTGCATCATAAACAGGATTAGTCATGTTTCATTCCAAATGATTACAAAGAACTAACTATTTAATAAAAACTTATATACTGAAAATCTTCTTTTTCTACTTTGTCATTAAGATTTACTGTCTTGAATGAAATTATAAAATTACTCTCACATGTTATCTTAGGGGTACCCTCCTAATGACAAAAGCAAAAAACACTTTTTAGTATATTACTTTCTGAAATCATTTATTGATGCAGCAGGTTTCTTATCAAAATACACTCACAAGAACCACATTAGTCCAGGCTTGTCTGTGTACAGGTTTATACCCACACACATATATGTCATTTTGAATGTCTTGTTTAGCCCTTTGGCTAATTTTGAGAGAGTTGTCAGTTACTGAAGTATATCAGTTACACCAGGCCAGGCCCCTGAGTGTCACTGCCACTTTATTTCATCATTATCTCCCTGCTGGACTTCAGGATATCACAGGCAGCACTTTAAATCAGCAGAAGATTTGCTCCGTATTGTTCAGCATGCAACTGTCTGTCTTCTTGTTTTGTGTTCTATTCTATAAAATTATTCATTGCTTTTTGAGCTGATTGTACATATGACCAACATGAAAGTATGATGAACTATTGTATAGTCTGAAGTTTCACAATTCTTCCACTTTCACAACATTAGCAAGCTAAATCCCAGCAACAGCATTTAATTTGCTGAATCACTTTTTTAGAGATCTTGTGACCCACTTAAAAATATATTTCTGTTAAGCAGTAAATTCCTGTTATGACCATTTCATGAGTCACATTGGCTTTTTTCTTTTTACAAGACACAAGCAACACAACTGACAAGGTTAAACACCTACCATGTCATTTCATATAGAAAATAATATTTGACCACTTTCTCTACATACAGATATGTTTGGGGAAGGGGGTTATGATCACCCAGATTGGTTTCTGGGTGAATTGTTTCTGCATTGTCCCGAGAAAATCTGGAAAAACCCCAGGACTATTGTAACCTGACCAAGACAAAACATTGGTGAAACATGAAAATATATTTTCCATTAGTGTTGATTTAAGTGTGTTTGATAGTGTGTTTGAAAAAAAGAATAGTCAATTTCCAAATGGTTAAAACAAACAAAAAACATCAATGTAATTGACATTTGCAAAAAATAAAACCTATCTAATTCATAAAACTAGTATGTCTGAATTACAGAAGTCACCAAGAAAAGAAAAGAAAAAAAAGTAAAGAAGTAAACAAATTTAAAATGTTATTTCCAAAACTTTGTCCACACCGGAATCATGGAAGGCCTTACTTGATTTTGAAATAAGTCTGAATTTTGACTAGTCACCCTTTGCCCACAGAAAATACCTAACAAAAAAGGCAACCCATATTTTAATCTTTCTCAAAGGATTTGAGTACGGTTGAGGTAAGACGTTTGTAAATAGTCTTCAAGTTTTTCTCATACCAAACTGTTTTATGGTCCTTGCTTCATTTACAATTACAATTCAGAGCTGAACTGCAGAAAGGTTATTCAAAAATGCACTGTGTCTACAAAGCCAGTCCAATGAAGACTGAAGAATGGCATTGTCCTACTAAAATAATACAATGCACTAATTTAGCATGTGATACAGTTGCACGTGTATCTACGTTGGGATATTGTTATTTGAAACTGGTTTACCTTAAATATTGGGGTAGGGTGACATGAAATATACAGTTTGTTATTATCTTAGAAAACCCCACAAACCCCTAATTAATACAAATATATTTTAATGGCTCTGAATGCCTGAATGATTATTTAAGTAATTACTGGTGCAATACGTACTACACTTGCTTTTCCTACATACTGTTCATGGAATGAATAAAATTCATTTCACTTACTACTGTAAACAGAACCCTATAATTAGCTAAAATTTATACATGTGTATAGCCTTCCATATAACCAATGCAGATTATGATTAAAAACAAAGATGTCTGTGACACAACTGCATATTTTAAACTCCTGGATTGAGAAACCAGTCCAACCAGTCCAATTCTTTGACATTAGGAATATCTTTTTAGAGTACCAGTCATCTCAGCAATGTCATCTCGTCTGCTTTAAATTGAACATACTCAGTTAAATTATGGACATAAAAATGTGATTTGTGTGACTTTTGAATTGTATCGAGCCAACCTAGCCTCTGGCAAGTTGTCATGGAGCCCAAATTATAGCTGATAATAAGAAAGTAAATCATTAAGACTGAACCTTTTTAGGCTTCATTCTTGTCCTTTTCCTTCTATTCCTTTATCCCAGTGTTGAACTCCCTTGCAGCCTGTCACATCTCTATTCATGAGCCTTTTTGCCTAATAGGCCATTATAGGGCTATGGAAGATCTATCACTGAGAGCTAGAGAGCCCAAAGGCCTGTGATTCAAGCCTTCACACTTGAATCCATGTGTGTATAGCTTCCAATCATTATGACACATCATCATAAAATCCCACAATTCACCTCTTTTCTGTGCTGCGACACACAAGCCAGTATAAATTATAAAACCAAACTAAGGCATTTTAACTACTTACTGTATTAAACATGTAATGACTTTCAAAATACAAAAATGTACATGAGTCAAATGAAGTGACACATAGTCATCCAGCTTTAAAGGTAAACTGAGTTGTATTGCTTTATATAAAGTGCAATACAGTTTATATTATATCAAGACATGTTGTGGTATTTAATACATTTCTTTAAAAAGTCCTCATACTATTAATGGGGATTCTTAAAGTGACACTTTGTTTGCTTTACCTTCACAGTACAGCCCTGATAATTCTTAGGACTGAACAGCCTATAATACTGCACTCTCTTCAGCTTATCTTTAATTTGTGTTATAGCTTTTAAGTTATTATTGTTTTTCCAATATTGGTTAAATAATTTGCTTATTAAGGATATATTTAAACAGTAATGGTTACCAGATTTCTGACAGTGGATTGCATCTACCTCATAATTTATAGAGGATAACAATGTGACTTAAAAACAGTAGGATCCAAAAGATGTTCCACCCAACTGTCATGCAAATGTACCAAGCACTCTGCACAAACTGAATACACATTTTATCAAATGAAGGTCAAATTGTCAAGAAACCTAATCATCTTAAATCAGGAGCCAGTTAACACAGTTAAAATAAAATGTATGACCTAGAAATGTATTTGAGATACAGAATGTAAATTTTGGTAAACATTCTCCAAAAATAACATGCAGCTCCTGTAGTATATTAAACATTTAATCAAGAGACCAGGCTTTCTTTTCATATCCCTTTTCATTTTAGTATTATATGGAAACTGAGTAAACAAGTTTAAAGAATAACACCATTCAACATTCCCTCATCAGATGAATTATTTGATAAAGGTCAAACATTAAGCTTCTCTGCAAAACTAGGAGAATTATAAGCTGATGTGCCAAAGCCTATTACAGTTAATGTAAGGAGGAAAATCAAGGGAAAAATCTAAGTTTAAATATACATATGGCCTGTGGCTCCAAGAACACTCGCTGTGGTCCCAGCTGTTTCTCCCCAAGCTCAGTTAATCTGTCACATACACTCTCATACAAACACTGAAGTCACAATCTGACTGATGATATTTTGCCTTTATCTCTTGATCTTTGTCCTTGTCAGCAATGCCATCCGCTAAAATCATCACTCACCCCACAGTATCTTATTTTTGTCTATTCCACATATACCTGGCATGCTGTTCAGTATAACCAAAAATGAAAACATCCCACAAAATCAACATTCTAAAAATAAATGAAAAAAGTGGTTGAGAAATCAATGACATGGAAGTAAGAAACGAATAACACAGAGAAGAAGGCAATGCAAAGAGTTCCTAAAAAGGATTCCCTTGCCCGAGTGGGAAAGCCTCATTTTCCTATACTACCTGCTTGGGTGCTCTTGGATCAGGTAATGATTCCCTGCAATGGCTCTACCACAGGAAGGATGCCAACAAGAAGATAACATGGTGTCTGGCTGGAAGTCCGCAGGCCTGGGTGCAGATGGTCATGGCAGATTTCTTCTCAGAGGGAGCAGGCCACCAGGCTCCCAAGCATACATCGAGTGGATCAGGAGTTTTGACAGGAGGAGTTTGGGGTGTAACATTAGCGAGAGTATTGGAGGATCAACAAGACGGTTAATTAGTGGTGGCACCTGTTGAGGTCAGTCACCTGTTTTTTTTAACCCCTGTTTTGTTGCACTTTTGGGTGCATCCTAATGTGTGTGTGCTTGCAGAAGGAGAACATAAGTCTGGAAAGCTAAACTGTTTAAGCTTGATGATTAGAAAAAAAAAATCAAAGATATCATAGAATGCAATTAAATCTTGACAAATTTTATACTACAGTAATTTTTAACCATGCTATTGAGGTCTGGTTAGTGCTGCTGTCGTATAGAGATGAAACCTGTCAGTCACTGTTGAAGGTAGAGCTGTATGAATTATACATGTGGTTAGGGCTGAACTTGCAGAGCCCTGTGTGTGCATGTGGTTAGTTTGTGTGGCAGTGGCTGATCTCCTCCTGCTTTCGGTCCCCCGGTACTCCAGTGCTCATTAGCTAAAGGCCAGTACTGCTGACCCCTGTTAACTTCGGTAAGAGTTACGTTATGCTAATTAGTCACAGCAAAGCTAGGTGTATCAGAGTGTGTGAGAATGAATGAGTGTCTTCTGAATTTACTAAAAAAAGCATGACCAAGTGTTTAATTGAATGCACTAATGCTCCATCAGGAACCTCGGGCCAAATATGTACAAATGTATTATGTACTATCCAGTGTTGAAAAACTGCTCAAACACTAGCTGCAAAATATATTCAAAGCCCTGCTCATTCTCACCTTAATAATTCAAACTCATACCCCACTTCCATGGTTCTAGTCTTCCTTTTTTAACATTTAAACCACATTCTGCTTTTATGAGTCTTAACTAGAGCTTCATTATGCCCTCGACATGTCACGGTTCATCTTTAAATCTTTTAAAGTCTATTGTGTCATGGTTGTGGTTGAAGTTTTTAATTGATTCTTTGTACTACTTGTTATCCCATAAAAACAAGGTAATTACCATATTAAATAGAAAATAAAATTTCAATCACTTTAGAAAATAAAGGATAATCGTTACAGTTGCAGACATTACCTTGTGGTTTTTTTTAGCCTAGTTTGAGGTTTCCCATATTTTCACTTTAGTTTGTATTGTATATTTATTTGAAATCTTGCTTTGAGAAATGGGTTTTTGAACTAAGTATGCATAGTGCTTGCTGAGTGTGCTGTCATATGCCTGTTAGTTAAAGAAGTCATAGTCTGCTTTATAGCTTTAAGGGGGTTCCTTGGACTATTTATGCCTTCGTATATGCCCTTAGCAGAGCACCAATTTAATTTAAGAATTCCACACACTTACTAATCATTTAATCTCAGGTATAGAAATATTAAGTGAATCCATCAGCTACTAATGTAAATGTATTGATGAATTGATATAATTTTTATTGTAATATAAGGTAGTAATTAATTCATTATGCCTTTTCTTTCTCTTTTGGTTTGTTGTGGGGATAAAAGAGATGGAGAGAGAGAGAGAAAGAGAGAGATGATGAGGAGGGGGGGAAATGAGGAAGTGAGAAAATGCCTTTTATCTTCTTGTAACTGATGGGATGGTTAGTTATCTGATAGACGGGAGTCTGGTGTTATATAGTGCTTTGACACCTGGGCACTGGCAGTGACAAACACTACATTCCACTGTCACAACCAATAAAACCACAGCGCATGCTGCTCACTCTGGCCAACGTCCTGCACTGACGCCCAAACTGTGATCTGAACAGACAGAGCAAACTGCTCCTCCATTTACACAAAATGCTCCATCAGTTTAAAGGTTTCCAGCTTCTTATTGTGTCATTCAGCTCTCTCTTGGTTTCCTCTCACTCACTAATGCTTAGGTTTGTTCATGCTGTGTTTTCTTGATAATCCCTTCTTGGTTTTGCGTAGAGGAAAGAGGTCAGTTCAATTAGACCTAACAAACAGAATAGGGTCTTTCTCTCCTTCTCAGCAACAAACCACAGAAATGTCATACTAAATTAGAAAATGTGGTGAAGATAAGAGAGGAAGAGAGAGACAGAGGAAGCAGGACACCCTGTTAGACACATGGCCAAGAGCGATTGCTAATGCAAATCACATCTCCAGCTGATCCTGCACCTTTGAATGTCCTTGTGAACAATGACACGTTACATAACACTAATAAACGCAATAGAGTACTAATAATTATTTGCATTACACTGCTAAAACACTCCTAGGAGAAATAGGCCCCAAGGAAGTGTTACAAACATTGTGATAAAATGTAAAGCACTTTTTATCAGATCAGGCTGACGTGTGTCTAATACATGAATTACTGCATTTATTACTTTCTTTTTTTTTTTACTAATGTCTTTAGTGTGAACTCACCCTTCCAACACAGCCTACTCCCAAATAATAGAAGTGATTTTTAATTGGCATCCTTGACAAAGCCAACATTTAAATGTATAAATGATGAAAAACTGTTTGCTTTCAATATTTTCTTTGTAAAGATGAATACCGAAAGGATTGTGTTGTTGAGAAACATTGGGGTCACTGCATCCTAAATGCATTTTCAGTTCCCTTTATTTCTTTGCTTCATAGTGTGACCTAGAGAAACTGTTCCTCTCATTTTGAAAACCATCTGATTTTCTGTATATTTTCTTATGAGTTATGAAGGGTTATGAGAACATTCTGAGTGTGAGTCTTTTGAGTTACTGGAAACTGACTCTTTTTAGATAAAACAGTAATTGTGACCAGCAATGTACCAAGCTCAATCAATGATGAAATCTAAAATATAAATGATAATGTGTTTGAATCACCTTTAATTTATGGTTTTGAGGATATTTGTAGAAAATAATTTTACTGGATTTTAATACAAACCATAATCATGTTCTTATCCAGACATCAAGTACATACATCAATATTAAAGATAAACAGAGACTTGAGTCTTGGCAAACATCCACAGTTCTCTGTAATCTTAAATGTAATCATAAGGCTAATCAAGTAATCCTACAGGTGTAAAGCATCATTTGAGAAAAATACATATTTATTTTCTGGTCTAAAGCTAACACAATAATAATCATTCATATTTAAGTTTACCCATTGTGCTATTAAAGCAGTTTAATAGATTAAACAGTGTAAGCTATTACACAGGTTGTCATGACACAAAAACATGAAATCAAAGTTGTAAAAACTGCATTTTACCTTTGTGTCTTAATTGTCTTTAGCAGTAATTTAGAATATATGCATGCACTTTTAGGCCTCTATGGTATCTTTTGGCTTTATGAAAAGCTGTTATTAAAAATATTTTTTCATTATATTGTCAAATAAGAGAAAACAAGTTGGCCCTTTCTGATTTGTTTATAGGAAAGACAAATAAAAAAATCCATCAGGTTCCAAAAGTTGATCCCACTTACAGCCATGTCTTTTAACCCTGAAATCTGACTTGAATCTCAGCATACATTTTTCACTGTGGTGTCACCTAAATACCCCAGGATGTTGTTTTTTTAGTTAAATACTTAATAAGTAATAATAAGAAAACTATGAGTAAAGTAGTGCAATAAGCAACTGAGTTCTGAATTTCATTAGAAAAAGTACACACTACAAGCCTCTACTGCCACACTGGTCTCATCCAACAAACCAAGGAATGTACAAAATCACTGACATGCTGTTATAGTAAACAAGGTCATACAGTTACATAAAGTTGACTTGCAAAACGATGCAAAAGACTAAAAAGCAGCTCAGTTATGGAAAATAAATTATGCCTAAATTATTCTTAGGCAGTGTGTAGGATGTGTTTACAAATATGGGACATGTGTGCTGCTTGAAAAGAAATACTGTATGTCAATTTTTACTAAGGGCAGTACGGTGGCTTATTTGGTAGCACTGTCGGCTCACAGCGAGAAGGTCCTGGGTTTGATCCCCGGGTGGGGCGATCTGGGTCCTTTGCATTTTCTCCCCATGTCCACGTGGGGTACCTCCGGGTTCCTCCCACAGTCCAAAGACATGCTACCAGGTTAATTGGAGACACTAAAATGTCCTGTAGGGACTGGCGCCCCATTCAGGGTGTTACCATGGGCCTTGCACTAATTGAAGAGCTGGGATAGGCTCCAGCACATCTCCCCGGCCCTAATTAGGATAAGAAGTTAAAGAAAATGAATGAATGGATGATTTTTTACTAAAAGTTTCTTTTAGAAAAGGAATCAGTTTCAAATCCCAGACGTAGTAACCCAAAGTATTAAGGTTCAAACCTCACCACTGCTAGGATGCTGCTGTTGGGTCCTTGAGAAAGGCCCTTAACTCTCATTGCTCAGACTGTATAATGTAACTGTGCTGTAAGTTGTTTTGGATAAAGGCGTCTGCTAAATGCTGAAAATGTAATGTAAATATCCAGCATAGTTATGTCAATGAACTTTGGTCCAAGTTTTAACAGTCTACTTCCCTTTTACTCTACTTTGTTTTGTTTTTTAGGTTTTTGCAGTCAAACTTTACCGATTTGGCAAGAGCTGTTTTACTTCTCTTTTCTTAATTAAATCTTTTGAGGAATCATCAAAAAATCAATATACAATACATAGTGTGTGCGTGCGTGCGTGTGTGTGTGTGTGTGTGTGTGTGTGTGTGTGTGTGTGTGTGTGTGTGTTGTGTGTGTAGTTACTGAAATTGGTTTATAAGTCACAGTCTCTACAGTTTGCTGCTCTTAAGAATGGAGACAACGTTAGATGGGCAGCAGGATACAACACTAGGCAAAGAAAATCTTCTTTATGATCCAGACATGAATTTATCCAACTCAGGACACTATGAGTTCCAGTCTATGGGTGAGTGCCACACACGGAAATCTAAACTGAGCTTATTCCAGTTCTGAATCATTAAACTCAATCATTTAATGGAAAATATAAAGCATTACATGCACAGTCTTACACTGCTCTTGTACCAGCTAGGATTTTTTTTTTGCAGACACGAAATTCGTAAATCTTGTAAATGAACAACATAGAAAGTTAATTTGCTGAATTTTTAAATATCTTTTTGAGCTATTTTGAATGAAATATATACAAAACACAACAGTGTATTTGTTTACCATAATCCAACGTATGTTTAATGTTATAATGGACTAGCTGATTTGGCATTTAAGGCAGAAACCACCAGCAATGAACTTTTAAGGGCAAAATCATAGTTGTACCTTTATTAATAAAGATGTATTGTTCATATCTAACTAAACAAAGCTGAACTAATAAACTACCAATTGTTCTGAATGTCATGTGATAATGATAAAATAACAATTGTTTTGCAGACCATGTAATCTTTGCAGGAGTAAATTTACAATCATAGTTTTCTTCACTGTTCTACAGAATCAAGACCCAGAAAGTCCAAAGGAAGATCAAGCTGTGTTACAGCCATTATATTTTTACTGGTACTGTTAGGACTGAATGCCTTCTTGACTTACAAAGGTAAATGCAGAAATGCTAGAAAACAAAGTAGACTATATCTAGAAAACAAAGTACAATATGTATCTAAACTATTGATTAAGCCTAAATTAAGCCTAGAGTTTTAAGCGGCTCTCCCTAATAACATTTATTAGCATATCAAGTTCTGGGAGCTGCATTTAAAAAAGGGCATTGACTTTGGTTCTTGAAAAAGACCCAGCAGACATATTTTCTGTTTGGTTGATGTCAAACCGTAGAACTTTTTATGGCCGAATGGTACAAAATGTACTCAAATATTTTTTGATTAATTAGAAGCAATACAATGTCATATACTACAAAAATACTGCTCTAATACACTTTTAAGGAATATGATGCCATACACATCTGAGTGTTTCCTGTAATTAAATTGTCTCAACTCAAACAAGAAATGGTCAGCAGCTTTTACCACATAAAACTAAATGTTGGAAATATAACCACTGTATCTGCCTATTTCAACATATGAGCTGGGATGGGTTATTCCAATACTGAGTTTATATTCTATTTAAGTTAAAATGTTACATTTGATGAAAAGTTTGAGATAATTATAAGAAGGTAATATAATAAAATTAAAAAATTATATTACACAAGGGCATTACACATATTCTGACCTGAGCTAAATTAATAAGTTTTATATGTCAGGTGCATAAGGTTTCAGATTTATAATTACCTGCTTACATTGTAAATAAAATAATTTTTGGATGTTTAAGTATATACAGTTCAGTTCCTTTTCTTTAACGAATTATCCTAATTAGGGTTGAATAGAAGTGCTGGAGCCTATCCCAGCTCAACGGCGCAAGACACATGCTAACACCCAGTTTAAATATATGCAGCAATGACATTAGGTGAAACGAATCGAATATGTAAACTCAAGTAAAACTCCATAAAGAATATAATTAAGTGCATTGTCCAGTTTGGATTAAACATGCTTTTTAAGTCTGCATGTGTGTGTGTATTTAGTGTTCACTTTGGAGGCCTGGGTTAACTCAAAATGTAGTGAAAAAGAAAGTGAAGAGCTGATTTCCTCCTCTTCTGCTCATCAAATGAGCAATTCTCCTCTAGATCAGGTAAAAAACATACTGGCATGTGTGCACACACACACAAATACATAAACACACTAACACACAACTACAAATACAAATACACAAATACAACTCTTTTTTTTTGTTTTTAGCACTGCTTGTCAAGCCTATGTGGAGATGAAAAAGGTCTGGAGTCTCTGGTGTCACAGATCAGCCTGCTTAATTCCAGTGCCAACCAGCTACAGCATCAAGTGGAAGGTATCAGCCAGAAGAAAGGTAACACACACACAAAAACGTTTTGTCATCTATTAATATTAGAATATTATTTAAAAATAATATTATTCGGCGGTCATGACAATCCCAGAAACATGGGGTGTAACTCAATGTAGTGATGACATCTCTGTGAAGTCAGTATATGTGCGTATTGATTAATGCATCACGTTATTTTGTGCAATAGCCCTTCCTGGACCACCAGGACCACCTGGACCAGTTGGGCCTCAAGGTTTGAAAGGGACTCCTGGTAAGTTCTCATTTCTACTGCACAGTACCCCTGTATGATAAACACACATTTTGGGTCAAATAAAATAAAGTTTCCTAAAGAGAAAAGGATTACTCTCTCGTACATTCATGGTTTTAACAAATCCTACATTTTAAAAAAATGTATTCAAACAAAACATGACTCCTGATCAAACAACAAACATATCATGGGTCAAACGTAAAATCAGTAAAAAGCTTTTTTTGCCCATTAAAAGTGTGTGTACAGTGCCCCCTGGTGATCTCCTTGCCATGCATTCCAAAATTCCCATGCGATTTTGTTCTAAGCACATCCATAGTACTGCTAAATTGCGCCACTATGTCATTATGCGTACCTGTCTTGCAGTCTACTGTGAAGACAGTAAAAGCTCTGGTACTAGTTTTTTTTCAAATAGAGCATAAACTTACACAGAAGCATCTAAGATTACATTGCAAATTTACTGTTCTTAACTTGAGTTTGTAAATAAATAGATATTAGGAATGCCTTATCAATTAGTCCATTCATTCCACCCCCAAGTTTATGAAAACCAACTAATAAATCTGAACCAGGCCTTTGGGCCTGTTTAAAACCACACTTTTGTGTTAATGTGGACAACACATTTTACATGAATTGTGTGTAAAGGGAAAATATCATTTTAATAATCATCCTGTATCTGTTTTATAGGTGTTCCTGGAATTCCAGGACTTAAAGGAGATACTGGCTCGCCAGGTCAGTATGTCTTATGACATTGCACTACATTTCAGTAAGTAACTATCTGTACTTAAAACAACTTGAATGTATTTAGGTCAGCCTGGAACTAAAGGAGACGCAGAAGAGAGACGTTTTGTAGCAGGTCCACCGGGGATCCCAGGAGTACCAGGTAGAAAAGCTGTCAAAGGGGGCTTGTGTGATAATTGAGTGAATATTCAGATTGAGTTTGAAATTTATATAAGCTATTTTAAAGTAGTGAGAAGAGAAGCAGGATTGTTTCATTTCATTGTAAACCAGTA
>JAYDZG010000010.1:2776281-2787474 GCA_034509265.1 Microcambeva bendego | reverse complement strand
GGATGCATTTAAATTAATTGAGCAAATAGGTTTGTGTGTAGTTTCAGTGATGAGTAGGATGCTGCCACTGCAGAATTTATTGTGCACCACTTGGTTAGCCATGCCAGAGACATCACTGTATCTTTAAGGCAACAAAATTAAAGTACATTAAAGTCCGAACAGACCCCACAAAGGTGCATAAAGGCATCATTTAACAAGTTTGATGTAGAGGAATTTCAGTGTCTTGCTCAGAGCCCAAATATCTAATAGCACCCCTTCCCCACAGGCACCAGTACACCTGCAGCCCCTCCTCTTATCCGGCTGAACCTGGAGATAGCGCCTGATTTGTGTGACTGCCTGTGCTGTCAGAATGTACCCAGCCAGTAAAAAAAAATCATCAGCTTCCTCTCAGTGAGTAAGATTAACGAGTGATGAGATTCCAATCTTGATTGTGTGTCTTTATTGTATTTTAGGAGAGCTTAATAAGTGGATTAAAAGCACCAAACCCTGACACAGGTTTAGGTTTAATAAATGGAATATTAATTATGGCATTTATTTAGACCCATTATAAGCTATTTGTTAGGACAAAGTTCCTACAAACCATTATACTAAGAATACCCTATAATATCAAGGTGAATTACATTTAGTATGTTTTACTTCAGGCCAATCAAATCCCTACTGTGTGAAACAAAACTGGTGAAACCATCAACGTATTATGATAATGCAGTTTCACAAATATTGATTCCTATCTCTGCTTTATGCATCTTTCTTTATACTTTATTGTCGTTCTCTTTATTTGCTTTTTACATTTTAGTAACAGTTTTAATCTTGTTAAAATAGCACAGGACAATCACACGTTTACTCACTCAAATCTTTGACACTTACATTTGAGTGTGGTTATCCAGTTTCCATGCCTTTAAGAGTTGTATAGGATTTAATGATTGATTCCTGACTGTTATTCAGTGCTTGTGTTTCTTTAGTGCTTGAGCCAGATTAAACCAGCAGTTATGGTACATAAACCATATTTCTCTGCCCACATATATGTACTCAATAATTACTTACTGTAATTATTTTTTCTGTCCCTAATAAATGCAAGAAGGATTCAACAATGTGTCAGCAGGTGAACATGTGTGTCAGCAGTGCTTGATTAGTGAACCTTAACTACTTTCTCATGTGAACTAGAACAAACCCCGATTCTTCCCGTTTCAATATTAATTCTGCAATTATTTAAGATTATGTGTAGAAAAATATGTATTAGTGCTAATCACAACATATCGGCTCAGTCTATCAATAAATAAGAACTGTGTAGTTAAGTATTGAGACTAATTAGTCTTTGTTTCAGGTGTTGCGAATACTCATTAATAAGCACGATGGTTCATGGGAAATGTAGTTATTTTGTCCCGCTTATAGCGTCGTATTTTCCCCTTGACCGATAGTAGTAACAGCTGTAGCTATCAATTGTAGGTTATAAACTGGTGGTGGCAGTTGCAATACACTGGGAGTCAAAAAAGAGCGACTTCTGTACCTTTGCAAATGTTAATTAATTCTCAGGATTATTTCACTGATGGACCTTTTGCTTTACATTTACCTTAGGTAAACCACTACTTACCAAAACCACCATTTGTGTTTTTGCTAAAAACAGATCAAATGTTGTTTTACCACTGCATAATGTGTATCTTCTTCAAAAGTATAATTGTATAATGCTCATAATTTACATAGGGAAATGGGGGAAAAGAACCTAAACTATACTGCCAAAGATAAAAAAATGAAAGCGAACTGTGTTGCTTAGCAAAAAAAAAAACAATATTGACATATCTTAATCATTTCGTTGCAAATTTTATTCTGAAAGGATATTGGAAATAGATCAACATTTCCCAAAGTTGGTTCTGGTTAGTATTGGTGGTGGTGGTAGTAGCAGTAATATCTGTTGTGATGGTGGCAATGGTTGGAGAATTATTAGTATGAAAATGAATTTCACAACAGCAGTGTAGTTGATTTCCATAGCACAAAGATACAACAAGTGACAAGATTTACTACTGTGTGTGTGTGTGTGTGTGTGTGTGTGTGTGTGTGTGTGTGTGTGTAATCCCTTGGGATCTAGGCTGCAGTGCTGGTGCACGGTACTTTTCACAGTTGTAAAGTTCATTTGAAGTGGATCACTATTAAATCAGAAACAGATCTCAGCAATGACCCACGATGCTTACGCCACTACATTAAACTTGCAGATGTTCAACGTGGTCACTTTCGTGTTCAGAAAATCAAACCTGATCTCTGTTATAGAAAAAAAAAACCCTGATAGGCTTAGACTTAAACAACCACCACTCTATGGGACATTGTACTCTATTAAAGGTTTCATAATTGTTGTAATTCATTAAACAATTTCTTTTATTAAACTAAGAAAAGTTCATTTCCCTAAATAATTTTGTGATCCTTAAGAATTTACTCTCAGAACATTTAAAATATTTCTCGTCGTACTCATCCCAGCTTAAAAGGTGCATGTGAAACCAATTAGTCTATATTTTGGCATTCCTCTTCAACAACTTCAGAGCTGTTGATATTTTTTTCTTTTTAATTTTAGTAACAAATAGTCATTTTTACTCTCTGTAACCTTAGCTTTGGCCATAAATATGCAGTTGTCGTTGAAATAAACACCGTTTGCTTGCAAAATATATATCTTAGGAAACAGCGTCGTCTGGTGGCAGTTTTTTTCGTCTCCGTTGCATATAAGGCAACACCTTATAAGAATAGATGAGAACAAGTATTTGAACTACCCTCATAATTATAGTGTTGCAATATATCAAGAAACAGAAACAAAACTATGTGGTAATTGTTTAAAGAAAACTAGTCTGTGATGTAAGTGTAGCTTATAAAATAAAAGGTAAGTGATCAGTGAATGCACATTTCAGAAAGACAGTGATTGGTTAGGGTTTGGCTTTTATTAAATTTGATTGTAGAACTAGGTATAATGTTGTTTAAGTTACTGTGTGTCTTCTAATCATTACTACTGTATTTCGTGATATTTACATATACTGTAATTTATGTAATTTGTGTGTAGTACATATAAGTTGAGCCAAATAATTTAAAATAGTTTCCTGGTACTGTTTTCAGATTTATGCTTTTATTACATTATACAAAAGGCTTCCAACTTTAAACAAATATATAGTCTTTGATGATAACTATAACTGCACAAACTCTTCAACTGAACTATCCATCATCATGAACAAGTTCCAGAATGTCTTCTCTTAACACTTCTATTCTCAGATCACTCATGCCTCGTTTGTTGTTGAACTCTCACCATAGGGCATATTTACAGTGTCAGAAGAGTTATTCAAGCTTTACCATTCACATCACATTTCAACTCACGGTGTGTTCCACAACATGGTGCAGAAAACAAGGCATCCTGTCAATCACAGCAGTTACCTTCCTACATCCACAAGCTATCTAATTGGACCTTTTGACAGCTGAGTAAGAAAAGTAGGTCACTGGGCAAACCTTAACAATCCCATTCAGAAACTTATATTTAGTTTGAAACTGATTATTAAATTATATGTAAGAGATACTCACTATATTAGAGATACACACCTATAAACACAATATATCGTTATGCACTATATTGCTAAAAGTAATTGAGCACCTGATCAAGAGAGTGTTGAACATTCCTTTTTAAAAACAAATGGTAGTGAAATAGAGTGACCTTTGTGTAATCTCTCTAGCAACAATAACAGCCGTTCTTCTGGGGTTTTTCACACGATTTTAGAGTTTGTCTGTAGGAATTTGTCACCAAGTCAAAAAGCCTTTGTACTATATATGGTTAATGATGGACAAGAAAGCCTCAATTGTTGTTCCAGTTCATTTAGAAGCAGTGGGGTAATTCCACACTCATTTTATTCTCTCCTTCACTAACCCACTCTCACACGGTGAAAAAATAATCTGATACAGGTGTGAACACCATATGTTTTAAACCTCTGAACATCAAAGGCTAACACTGTTAATGTGTGGTCAGCTTTACCCAGTTCTTTATGACACTTAGTCTCTCAGATCTGAGTGATTCTTCAGTGAAAACCAAAAAAAGGAAAAAGTAAGGATAAAATTAGATACTGTTCAGACTCTGACCATTTATCTTCTATGCTGATGTTAAATTTTGCAGAATATCTGTATGAATGCACACACCAATGCATGAAATTACTCACATGTGCAGAGTAAACAACGTCCACTAATCATGTGTGTGCAAACTATTTGAAGGGGAGAGGCAGGGAGAGTGGTTAAGTGGGTATCATTGTCATCTCACAGCAAGAAGGTTCTGGGTTAGATTCCCAGTTGATGTGGTCCGGGTCCTTTTTGTGTAGTTTGTATGTTCTACCTGTGTCTGTATGTGTTCAATCCAGGTGCTCTGGTTTCCTCCCACAGTCCAAAAACATGAAAGTGAGGTCAATCAAAAATTGTCCTTGTGAAATTATGAATGTTGTGTAATGAAAAACTACTATGTGAAGGGTGTAAAACATGATGTTTAAAATGAGCAAACAAAAAAAATGGCAGGCATTGTGCACTAAACAATTGCTGAAATGTTGGAACTAGTTATTTAATGCTATAGCTAACCTTAGTATTAAAAGACAATTTAATTTGAACAACACACTTTGCATTGTTAAAAAGGCTTTTGGGTGTCACTCTTTTTGAGTGTCACTCCTTCAACATTAAACAGGGCGGTTTGGGAAAGCTGTGGCTGTAGCCTGAGCTGGATATAAAGTTTTACATAACTAACTTCTGCTAATACATTTCACATTGACAATCTGCTATCCAGCTGTTTGATATGTATTTTTGAATGGACAAACTCAACAGTTGAACGACTTGATGTCTGGTTTTAATACAAGAGCTTTCTCACAGTGAGCAGATAAAGGCTCAGACTGAATACATGAATGTGCCGTATGCTGTCTCACAGTCAGCTCATATGGATCATTCTCTGTGGTGATTTATTGGTCTGCATTTGTTCAGATGTGGTTTAACTATGCGGACCACACACAAACTACCAAGTCACTGAATCTTCCACAGGCTAAATAACATCAGTTAAGCATTATTTTTCAACATTCAACACGTATAACCAAATGCAAACTGAAATGTATCAGATCAACAAATTATCACAGATTCACTTTTACACTAAATGGACAAACAACCCTTCAAATTATTGAGTATGCATATATTAAACAAATCAATAATTCAATTTCAATAATTTATATATTATCTGTCTGTTCAATCAAATTGATTAAATTCATGACAGGACCTTCTACTACCCCCTACTAAACCACCCAGTATATGTTAGAAAAAGTAAATACCAGTAGTGTTGGTATATGTTATTTCGTGATTAAAAATCCCAGTAAGAGAATCCGGTTCAAATATTTTATTTGTAAATGGAGCTGACATCTTGTATGAGAATACACAAAATGACAAAACAGCATATTTGATGTATTAAAACATTACTGTCCATTCAATCTCAAGCTTTTATGTAAACAGTGAATAATCTGTGCCTGAGAATTAATGTCCAGAAATAAATGTTAAAAAATAAAGTTCAAATGTTTTTCAGAGTTAACTCTTGGGCACGAGTTAAAATAACCTGTTAAGAAAATTTGGTTTTAAGACTGAATACAGTATCAACAAATACATTAGTACAACATTTGCAAATAAACTCATTGAAGTGCCCTCATTTCCTTTCCACTTTTTGTTCCACACTATACTATCGATACTGGAATAGGTCCCCTTTAGTACTCTGAATTGGACTGTTAATACCACAGTTCCTAATTAACTCAGTTCATTGTAAATTGTGGAGATAAAAGAGTGCATGAGTTTAAAAGATTTTATCACAGTCCCTTGATTTGTATTATCAGCCATTTTGAAAGTAATAATAATAAAAAAGGTTGTGGATCACAGTGTAATTTTAACCATATTTACAAAATATTTTTAGCCATTTCTCGTTCCAGTGCTACCACATCTTTGGACTGCTGTACACATAGGAAACTTGAATTTATGATAAAGCAAAGCTGAGCAAGTCAGATAGACATTAAATATAACTGTGCTGGACTGGCTTCTAACATTTAAAGAAGAATGTATGCATAAAATGGTAGTGCTGTACTTCTTTCCATTTATACATGGTTGATCAAATTACTAAGTACAACACATTAGGTTTGGGAGCATGTAGTCCAATCATTACAATATACAAAAAGAGCTGCTGTCGCTGACACTGTTTTACATAAAGCATCTGAGGTAAGTTTGCAAGGTGAGTGACAAACATGAAACTCAAGTGATATTAAATAATGTTTTAACATATTCATTCACACTCTCCTTATGTAAAGTATATTATTATTCATACATATTTAAACAC
Source organism: Microcambeva bendego (assembly GCA_034509265.1). Taxonomy (NCBI): domain Eukaryota; kingdom Metazoa; phylum Chordata; class Actinopteri; order Siluriformes; family Trichomycteridae; genus Microcambeva; species Microcambeva bendego. The sequence goes on along the minus strand of JAYDZG010000010.1, from coordinate 2,781,125 downwards.
ACTGCCCTTGTCCAGTAGTGATTTTGAGTCTGCCTGCTCTTACTCAGTCAACATGTGAGATAAAATAGTAAATGTAATCTAAAGAACCCACATAAATAAGAAGAATCTATGAGTGCTGCTGACTGCCATCATGATTGCATCAGGATCTTGGATGATTTTTTTCATTTTACCTTTATTATAGGTAAAAAAAAAAATCACTGGAGTTAACATCACTCATTATTCATCACTGGACCTGACAATTTGTCTGAGTGCACTAAAGATTGTGTAGTTTGTTCTGTATGAATGTCAAACCTGTTAAAAAAAACACTCGTTGCTCAGCACCCAGGAAGAAGTAAAAGACAGAATCTCAGTCAGTTTGGCACATCATAACCAAAAGTTCAGGTCATGCTACTGTCATGTCATATCACCCACAATTAAAGGCTCCAACGCTAGTAGCCCGAAACATTTCCAACATTCCCTTGTTTCAGCTGAGAAGAAAATGAAGACAATCACTCCACTGCACACTTTTCCACAGCATCAATGTCTGATCCACATTTCTTCATTTTCTGCATCATTTGTTCCAGAAACTTCAATCCTGATGACTCTTCTCTTGAACAACTTTACACTCATACTGGAGAAAATCAAAAACAATTTTTTAATGAACAAAATTGTAGATTACTTACTTTTTCTTAAATTCTGGCTTTAATATCTATGGTTAGGTAAGTTGTCAGGTACATGACTCATTTCTCATTAACTAGAGTAACTGAAGGATAATGCTGATATTATTTATAGTACCTAAGCAAAGCTCTTAAACTCTTTTGGCACCAGCGTACAATGGCTGTGCTCTGCGTCCATCATATTATCCACTGTTTCAAGTAGAAGTTTAACTGGATTTCTAAATGCGTACTGGATATTACATTTGAGAAGAATGAAATACTTAATTTTGTCTACTGGCCCAGTGGGAGAAATATATCTTTTTGACATGTAAGGGGAGAATATCAACAATGCAGTCTGAAATAAAAGGTTATTATTAAATATTACCCCAAAAGAAACTGGCATGAAAACACAGCCCAGATAAATAGCGAGGATCTGTCAGGAAGAGCATATGGTGTGAAAACTAGGATAAATCAACAATGTGGGTCACAACCCGCTGTGGCGAGTCCTAACAGTAGAAGCTGAAAGAAAGTTAGTTATAGGACCCCACTATACTAAATATTTGCTTTCAGTGATTTATTCTGAATGTGAATGTACTTACAATTGCTAGCTGTCGTCCTATATTCCCCATTGTTATGACACCAGCAAAGAAAATGCAGGGCAGCCAAGATCGTATATATAGGAAATCAGGAGAGGTGTACCTGGACACAAACACACACAGTAATTTAAGCACATTCTGACCAAACTTCTGCACATTTATTCAAGTTAATGGTAAAACAAGACTTACTGAAATACTCCATTGTACACCAGAAGTTGTGTTGCAAGAGTTGCAAAAAATGCAATGATGACACCCATGCCAAAGCCACTTCGTGACCTATCAAATGTCCACCACAATCCCACTGAAAGGGCTGCCAGGGTCAGTGAAAGCTGAACATTATTTGCAAAATCCACTTTCTGATTGTCAAGAGGTTAAAGAAAACACACTTTTTTAAGACATGCATGTTTCCAATGAACAAGCACTAGAACAGTCTTGGAAATGACCAAATGTGCCAAAGCGTAAAAAAGTAAGATGAATTCAAACATTGGCACAGATATAGACATTCATTAGACAAATGATGTAGAGGATATAGACTTAGCTTATTGTACATAAAATGTGTAACATCACATGAATTATAATGTGACATCAATAGCAATTTGTAATCATGTGCTTGTAAATAAAATGACAACAAATGATATAATGCTGTAATATTACAGATAAAAAATGCTGAAAGGTTTTAAGAATTAGTATTAACATTATCTATTAAGTATTATTAGAAGGTCTCAAAGCTTCATTTTCCTCACAGACTAAAATATATAGCAGAGGTTGGAAGGATACAGCGCTGGCATGATTTATGCCAACAAACACAGCAACACAGCGCATCACACTTGACCACTCTCGTTTCAGCTTATGGGGCTCTCCAAAACGCCTGTCTATGCAGGGATATAGCAGCCCTATTAAAGCTGACAGTGAAGAAGAAAGACAACAAAACGACAGAGGCTTAGAAACCCACTCAACTCAAAGATGTTGACAGCTGTATGAAATAGGGGTTTCATTTTCCTTTTTTAGACTTGTCTACCTAACAAATCAACATCTCTGGTTGTTGTTACCTGCTGCAGTGCCGCAGCAAGGTGGCACCCACCACGCTGAAGAAAAGATGCTACTGAGGACATCCGGTGGGAAAAGGGTTACATTCCGTTGCACCTGCAGCAGATTTAGCACAAGTGCTAAAAATACACCCACACCAAACAGCATGGCACCCCGAATAAGCAGGTTAGTTGTTCGGTTTGTTATCATGCTTATGTAGGGGCCCCGTTGGGCTGTCCCATTACTGCTTGACGTGGTGGCCCCTGCCATAGATCCAGTCACCGAACAGAACCCAGACAATGTAAGGTCTCTACCGTTGCCGTCATCTGATCTTACAGCACTCCTGCAAACAGACAACATGTCAGCATTCCCTTGACTAAAAAGAATGTCTCAAGTACTTTTTAATGGGTGCTGTGAGACAAAAAAGTAACCAGCTGTGGTCAGTCATAATCAATAACATAATTTAATCATAGCAACCAAAATTAAATTAGGAAACTTAAGTCAATTACAGTAATTATAGTGTTGATTAAACAAATTCCAACAAAACAGCTTAGGATTTATTTTTTACAAATAATTGTATGAATAGTTTAATTTTCAAATAAAAAGGTATATGAATTGTTTGAATTATTCAATGTTAAATGTGATTAAGCTGAAGCTAAATTTGAGAACTAAAGACGTCCAAGTGGTGTCTAAGTGGACAAACTTCCAAATACTGCATTACATATCCTCAGTGTAAATATGCTATAGGACATAGAGCCCTACTGTGACAGTAATACCTCTAATCATGAAAAATATCATTTTGTGCATTTTTAATATTTAAATAACAGCAACAATCTAGCCAATTCAAATCACAAACACAAGGTCAGGCAAAATAGTGTATATGTAAGGCAAAAAAAGTTTTTTTCTTTAATATTTTCACAATGTTAAACTAGTTTCACTTATAGTTTGTTATCTTACTGGTCTATTGTCCACTGTGTTGTGTATTTATACTAAATTAAATCTGCACGATTTTAATTGTTGACAGCTCATTCACTTGTACTACTTATGGTGAAATACATTCTGTTGTGTGTTTACTTAAGCATTCTTTCAATCAAATACCGAAAACCCAACTAAAATTGCTTAAGCAACTACAAGAGTTTAAACAACTATATCCTAAAGAAAAAGCAAACAAAACTTTTGATATGGCTTAACTGGTGAAACAAGCATTCGTATAGGCCACATCATCATGAAGCGGAGGCCTGTAACTCAGCTAGCTGCTGCGTTAGCATTTAGCTTAATGCTGCTGTTAAAATGCCCAGGATTCTCATCATTTCACTGCTTTAAGTTAAAGCCAGATTCAACACACACCATTCAAACCTACACACTATTGACGCACAGTTTAACTGTAATTTACCAGCCGTTTCGTAAACACCTAATTAGCTTAACTTTATCCTGCGAATAACGCACAGCTCGCTCAACATATACAATGGTGACTAAATGAAAAAGTCACGTGACCCACCATCGCGACAGTTGTAAGTTGAAGACAGAGCTGTAGTAGAAAGTAATAAACCACACTGCTGTAGATCACAAACCGCTCACACTGGCTCTATTTACATTTACTCTGCTCCTGAAGGTGCTGTGAGTGTGTGGTCAGTTCTGTTCCGGCAGGATTGGGTGAATTAAACAACCAATCACAAACCCACTATCTGACGTCAGGACTTTCTACGCCTCATTTTCCCTAAAACCGAACCGAACAATCGACTCATATTCTGATTCCATTTGTTGTTTATATAGTCGATTGCATATATTAATGTCTGTTATGTACTCATTTGCAAAGTAAGAAATGTGGAGCGCATAGGATATGTTGGTGATCGTGTCAGCCAAAACGTTGGAGTATGAAAATGAAATGGAGTAAAAAAAAAAAAAAAAAAGGAAAGAAGGTGCAAAGGTGCACTGACTGTTGACTGAAGAAAAACTGCATTCTGTTAAAAGTGGCTGGTGGGAATAGTCCTTATTAATTATGGTATTGACCTGGGGAGACAAGTTGTGGAGTTTTTGTTCAGAAAATGTATTTTACACAGTAAATTTAGGCCAAGTTAGGTATGGATTATTAAATACATAATGTGGTTATACAAAACATAGACAAGAACAGACGCTTTATATCCAAAGTGAATTACAGTATAGTTTCAGTATACAATCTGAGCAATTTAGGGCTACATGCCATGCTCAAGGGCCGAACAGCAGCAACCTGGCAGACATGGGGTTCACACCGGCAGCCTTCTGATTACAAGTCCAGTGTCTTTAACACTATTAAAACCAGACGTGTGTGGTCCACATAGCTATTAAAAACCAGACGTTAATAAATGTACATCGATAAGTTAATGTCCGATTTGTTCAGATTTGTTTTCAAAAATGTAATTAAATAGTGAAATGATGTTGATATACATTGTTATTTTGAGCTCAATTAAATTCACCGTATTGGTCCGGTCTCCCACGACAGTCCCAGTTTATTATGAGGCTCCTCGTAAGATTGAATTGCCAACCACTGCTTTAACCGCTACTGCTTGCCCACGTGATTTGCAGTAGGCTTTGTCACGTGTGCGCGCGA
>JAYDZG010000010.1:2745759-2760433 GCA_034509265.1 Microcambeva bendego | reverse complement strand
TTTGTACAGCTCAGTAGTTTTCTATATCGTCCAGACCTCACTCTCAGATCTCAGTTTTGAGATCTGTAATCGATCACTAATACTTTATGGCCAATTCATCTGGCCAATTGACCCCTGTGTCCAAATTTTTCTGATTAGTGAAGTTAGCATCCCAGATTGCAAAAGGACGTTTAATCATACAGTATTAGCGGCGAATTAACGTGGATCCAACGTCCCTCTGCTATGTTTAACGTTAACGAACACATTCTTTATAAAAGACGCCAGGTAATCTTGTCAACCACTACATTAACACAAAATATATTCCTTTAATATATAAAAATGTAATCATTACTAATTTCGCTAAATGATGAAAGTTATATACAGTAGCTATGCTAGCATGCGCTTCCGAACTAAGTACGAGCTTAGCCATCTAACCGAAGAACGTTTTACAGACGAACTTTATCAAACAAAACATATAAAACTCTACCATCTTCATCCTCCTCCCTCTGCTTCTGACGAAGTTTGCGTTCTTTGTTCTTTTCATTTCTCTTCTGAATTTTCTTCCGAAGAAGCTTCATCTGCAGATCCGCCATGGTTGCACACAGACACACACGTGTGTAAGCGGGGTCCTTCACTGACCACGCCGAAATTCTTCCCCAACACCCGTTTTCTGACAAACCTTCTCCGTGAACTTAAAGGGAAAGCGTGATTTGGCTGAAAACGGGTAGAAACATTGTCGCCTTTTTGGTGCCTGACTGAAAATATTCAAGACCCCATTAAACGTTGCACTGTCCCTACGACAAATATAAATCAGTTTACAAAAAGATGATGAGATATGTTGTGATTGTGAAAAGCCTGACACAGCAACAAGGGAGACCCAATTGTGTTAACAAATGCCGTGAAATAACTCACAACTCGTGCCACAGTTCAGTTTCTTGGCATATGGCAGCATGGTGGCTCTGTCGCCACACTGCAAGAAGGTGTTTTCGAGCCTTATGTGGAGTGCTTGGTTCGCGTGGATTTCCTCCAGGAGCTCTGGATTTCACCCTCAATTCAAAAATATGCTGTCAGGTAAACTGAGGACACTTAATTGTACTACAGGTACCACTAGGATGAATAGCCAGAGCATTGCAGTGTCTGTCCCAAGGCCGTATAATTAGAGAGGAAGAGCATCCATAGAAGAACTATGCCAAATAAACAATACAGATTACAAACTGGTGTGGAGACCCCTAACAGGAGCAGCCAGAAGAAAATAAAAAAACTTTGTCTTGGCATTGTTAAGGTAGATGGCCAGTAAATGTAAATTTTTGCATTTATCACGTCAAAATAAGTCCATCTTGTCGAAATAAGTTTTAAACATTGTGGTCCTTTCAATGTTTAAATAAGCCTACATGAAGCTTACAATATTAGATGCAAGAATATATGAACTTTTAACCCAAATACATTCACATGTTAAAAGTTTGTTTGTTTGTGATGTTTTTCCTTTCGTACAGGGCTGGTAGTTGCATGTTAAACGGGATTGATCAGTTCTCTAATCTCTAATTCACCTAATTTACAAATCTTTGGGGAGAACATCAGAACTTCCAGAGTAAATGCAGACTTGGGAAGGACATAAAAAGTCACAGAAAGGACCCCAAAGGTTGATAAAGTTAAACGAAGTGGATGCGAATTGCTGGGAGTTACCCGAAATGACCACAGTTGTACACTTTTATACCAATACATTTATTTTTTGGCTATCTAGTTGTTGATCTTTGTGTAGCTGCAGTATAACAAATGTGGATAACTATGGTATGTTGCTTGCGTAAAGTAGGCAAATGCTTTTTTTCAGTCCTTTTAAACTATGATTGATGCAGTTTAATTTATTTCACTGCTGCAATGGGATGGTAGGAGATTGGGGGATGAAATTAGGATTTAATTAGTGGCTATACCTGTGAAGTTTAATTAACCTGCCTGTTTAACTGCCACAAGGCCGACAGGCTGGATAAGAAGCTAAGAAAGTCGAATTGTTCAGAGGAGCTAAAAGCTAGTCGTAAAAACCCTTTGTTTCTACTTGTTAATGAATGCCATAAAAGACAGATGACATTCCTTGCTGCCCGGAATGAACCTGCTGCATCATTTATTAAACAAGTTAATACATTTCATATACACAGAAAATAGGGATTTCTTACTAAGATACCTCATAATGGGATTCCTTTACTAAAATTACTCAAAGTTACCACAACGATTATTGCCACCACTGCAGAAAATATAAAATACTGTACTACATTGTATGTATTAACACAGAATAAATAATTTACTAATTTATATTGTCAAATGTAATTCTGTCCTGCAGAAATGCTGAAACTTTTCTAACCAGACAAAAACATTACTTACTTTTGTGGAAAATCTGAAAGAAGGTGTCTATTACTCATGTTGATGGAGATTGGTATTTACTCTTTGTGCCTGTACAGAGACGTAACATATTGTGAAAATTGCTTGACGTGTCTGTAAAGGAAATGGGAAAGTGAAACATGAGGCACACAATAAAAGCTCTGGGTCATTTTCAGAGTTAATGTTATGTGTTGATGAGATGTGGGGGTCACTCACACTTCCAGGACTACAGATCTCAGCTCTTAGACACACTGCTCTCAATACAACTGACCCACAGCCAGTTTTATATGTTGCTGTTAAGCTGTCACATTGTTTGATGTTGGTTAATGGTCTGGAATACTCTCAGTACTAGTCACAACTCAAAATAAAATTAGAACTGCATTTCACATGTATATTTAATGGATGTATGTCAGACTGAGAATTTATGATTTGATCATTTTTTTACAAAACCAGTGCCATTTTTAACCCTTTCTAATTTGTTGTCAAATGTATATAGGTGCTTTTCCCCCCAACGTACCCCATGATCTATAAGTCCACTCATTCATTTGTCCTGCCATAAATACATTATCAGTTTATGCAGTAATCTGTGTAAATCCAGTATGTACAGTAGAGTTCCAGAAATAGATCTGATTCCATAAATTATGAATGCTATACAAGCCAGACATTTGTGGCCGGGTTGAATGTACTTTGCAACCTTACAACCCATTTTTAAGCCTATGCAGCTAATTTGCTGGTAGTGAACTAGGAAGCTAGTCTTATATCACAAATTGCTATGGTGTAGTCTTAAATACGTGTATAAGGAATAGTCTACAACTAAAACAGTGATGTAGTTGGCTCTATTAAAAAATCAGATTATATATTTGTAATACATAGACCATTTAATACATTCCAATATACAAATATCCTGAAAACAACAAAACATTACTGCAAATCCAAATACTTCTGTTGTTAAAGCATGTAAGCAACAATCTATTTAAAAAAATGTTAAAAAGATGGCTGTGTAAGTTTTGTAAACTGAAATGCTAGAGGCAGAGTGAAAGTGTGTAGTCGCCTCATTTTTAAAAGAGATGGCTGGCAGCTATTTCACAGAGGCATGGGAGTACTTGGAAATGTTCAAGACAAATTGGACTGCTGCATTGTGGGTATTGAAAAACTGAGGTCAGTAGTTAGCATTAGCCTCTATTTATTTCAGTGACACATTGAAACCACTGAAAGTATCTAAAACCGGTACCCATTTACACAATTGGTTTAAAATGGCAAGAGGTAAAACCAGCACACCTCTCGTTTAAGACTTCTTTATAGGCTTGTGCTTTTATTACACCTGGATAGTTTATCTAAGTCAACTGGCCAACAGTAGTGTAGTGGTTAGGGTAAAGAAGTACTGATCTGAAGGTCTTCGGTTCAAACCTCACCAGTGCCAGGTTACTGATGTTGGGCCCTTGAGCAAGGCACTTAACCCTCATTGTTCATGCTGTACAGTTTGGATAAAGGTGTCTGCTAAATGCTGTAAATGTAATTGTATTTTTTTTAGCAAACCTGCAACATTTTATATGGAAAGTAAGTCAACATTTACAAAAAAATTAATAAGTATTTACGCTGGTTAATTTGTAAGAGGTGAAAGTATTATGAGGGGTTGACTATTAACAAATGGTTTTTACTTGATAGAAAGGTTAATATTTGAGTCTTCTTACATTAAAGAAAATCAGCTTTGTTGCTAATACATAGCATTTTGGACTGAAGTACTAGAGAAGAAATCTGTCTTGCTCTTCTCCCAGCTAGATTATTTTTAAATAGACACAAATAAACTAGCTGGAAAACCATGGCTATCGCATCTTCTGACATGAACCTTATTTTAAAGCTGTGAAGTAGGCTGGAGATGAGAGAGATATAATTGATTTAGCAATCAGAAGTGCTCTAAGATACCTAGCTTTGTTTTACACAATGTGACTTGGTACAAGTTAATCACCTTTTTCATAAATCTTATAAAAGTGCCAATATTTCTGGAAGTGTCTGTATACTTCTATTTTATGAAAAATGTGTTTGGACCTTAGCTTTAAACTTATGATGCCATTCTGAACAGCTATAAAAGTATGATTTAGCCCCTCTTACTGAAGAAAGCTGTAGCACTGTCTCCTCAAAGCAAGAACACACACTGCATCAGACCCACTACATCCCAGACTAGGATGAAGCGGTGGTAAAACACTCACTCACTTTTATATCTGCTTATTTAATCAGGGTTGGGGGGGGGGATCTGGAGCCTATCCCAGCATTTCAATGGGCCTTTCAGTGTCTCCAGTTAAACTGGCCGCATGGTTTTGGACTGTGGTAGGAAACCAGGACCTTTTGCTGTGAAGCGACAGTGCTACCCACTTTGCCACTGTGATAAACGTTGAAAGAATTGATAAATGAATGAACAAATAATAAAATTGAGTGTCTCTATGTTAACATGTATAGACCACTCTGAAGTAAAACTGTGAGTATGTTGCAGGATATTATTGTTTTCTGTCTTTCTGTCAAGAGGGTTTAATCTTCGTCTCTGTCAGTATTCAGGGATAAGCAATGTATGTTTGCATGTCTACAGGGTCTAATTATCATGTGTCAGCTATACATGCCTGTTTGATTCCAAGTTGTTGCATTTTTCATTAGCCTTCCACAGGAAATCTCACCGGGTTTCCATATACCTCTGTGTGTTTATTTCTGTATATTTTTAGACTTAATTATGTTTACAACAGTCTTTTTCTTCATCTTGTTCACTTCTCATTCTGGAACATGCTGAAATCATTATATTTTTTTATCTATTTATTCAGACACTACAGAAACCGTAGTCTATAGAGCAGTAAGGAACCCTGCATAAACAGTCTCACATAATTAAACCTGGAAAGCTTTGATCATAGAGGAACCTCTCACAAATCAGCAATGAGAGTCAGTTTGGGAGGAGAGGAACATTTTCAGCTGACGTTAATCAGCCCTACATGTTACTGATGCAACAACTATGTTTTTTACTATTTTATTTATTTAAAATAACTATTTTAATTATTAGTCACCAGCTTCCCATAGGCAAAAATTAATAACAAAAATAATAACAAATAAGTGTTTCTCTTAAATGGAAATTAATATTCATGGATATATATTCACAATTTTAATTTAGCATATTAATAATTTAATAAAGAGCTACAAGGTGACTAAGTGGCAGCAAGAAGCTCCTGGGTTCTTTTTGGACTTTTCATGTTCTACCCGTGTCCATGTGAGTTTCCTCTGAGTGCTCAGGTTTGCAAAAACACATGGTCAGGTTAATTGGTGATACAGAATAGTTAAATGGCTGAGTGTGAGTGTATGCTGGTCTACCCTATGGTGCCCCGTCCAGGTTATTCCAGTGTGCCTTGGGCCCATTGGAAAGCTGGCATAGGCTCCAGCATATCAAAATCCTTTGAAATCATGTGGAAAGCATTCCCAAATGAGTGGAGCTATTATAGCCATAAAGGCTGTTCTAGGGTCCACATCAGTGCCCAGGGTTTTGAACAAGATGTCAACAAGCACATGCTCAGGTGTTAACATCCGTTTGGGCAGACATAAAATTTGGTGACTGCTTTGGAAACAGTCACACCGGTGCTTTGCATTCATTACACGGGCATTGGACCAGATTTTTTTCAAAGAAAATTTGACAGCTAATTGTACTGATGAGCCCCAGAGGAACAGCGCTTTCTTTCTTTCTCTGATGATGCTCGCTCATATCTGCCAAGCTGAATAACTAATCAGTTCAGGTTCCCATAAAATGTAAAAAAGTTATTTTGTACTTAAGATTTAATCAAGAATAACTGTAAACTCTTTGTAACAATGCTTTTTTTTTGCTATGCGATTACTTTGCTATTTTTTCAGTATACAAATATTTTTATGTTGCTCACAGACGGATACAACAAGTTTTTAGGTTAACCGCTTTAGATTTTCAGCTCTCACATTTGTGAACATTGTTAAAGGTCCAGATTGACATTTTTAAAATATTTAATATTGTTTATATTGAATGTTAAATGTGTAACCTAAACTTCCAAGAATGTTGAAAACATTTAAGTTAATGAAAACATCTCTTGTTGACATCTCATGAAGAATGTTCATGCTGCATCATGCATACTATGCAAATCATGCTTACTAGTATTATTAAGCAGTATTATTTAACAAAAATCATTTTGTCCAGCTGTGATGGACTGGCGCCCCACCAGGGTGTTACCCTGTGCCTTGCACCTATTGAAGAGCTGGGATAGGCTCCAACACCCCTCCCCGACCCTGAATAGGATAAGGGATCAAAGACGATGAACTGAACTGAACATTTTGTTCAGTGATGCAGTGTTAAAAATGTTAGGAGTTAGGAGTCTGTCTATACTGTAAGTGGCGACTGCCTGAGCTTATATGGCTAGTAAGGCAAAAAGAGGTAGGAACCTCCTCTGGGCAATCACTGGCAACAAGGTGTACCTGACTGAGCAAGTATTTACGTCTGTGTAAGGAAAAAGGTAACGCGATGCCTTATAGAGGTTTGTGGATAGGGCTTTTTGCTGAGGTAATTAAAGTATTTTAGGAACAGAATTACCTTTGGTGTGAGTTTCATTTGTATCCCTCTCTTTATTTACCTTGACCCAGCCCCTTTATTTTGATGTTATACTTGAGTTGGGTTTGCTTGCAGGCCGACACTACCCCGACTTGAGTCCTCCCAGAGTAAAATCATAACAATGTAGGATTTAAATGGTTGGGGTAACTTGAATAACACAACTGCTGTAACAAGTGCATTTGCAGCTATGCAGACTTTTCATCCTCTTGTGTTGGTTTGTGTAAAAATGTCATTGTATATTTTACAAAAGCCTTTCAGGAGAATACTGTATCTGACATGTGACACAGGGACCTCGGCTCAGTGTTGGATCATAATTTATAAACATCCATCCATCTAAATTGGGACAGCGTTTAAGTAATAAATCAGAATCAAGCCATATATAAGCACAGGTGAGCACCTGACTTCCCTCATTCACTTGTTTTTTTCCTTTCTATCTCCTTCTTTGAGCCACTACTGCATGAAATAGTCTGTGGGTTTAACCCTTTTATTCATTTTTTATGAGACTGGAGTTAGAAAATCTTCAAAGAACCCACAAATATAGTTCCAGAAGCTCAAACCCACCCTGCAGAGTTCAGATTCAGAAGCTTCAATCGAATAAAACCCACCATGAAATATCATATATGTGGCGCTCTAGTTTTTTAAAAGAAGAGTGTTTATTGATATATACTAAAACAAAACTTTAACTATTGTGTCTTTGCTGTGAAATGTTTACCTTCATCTAATGGAATGTAGTAATACAATTTTAACCTTTAAAACTCTATCCAGTGTTGAGCACCTAAGATAACAGGCAGCATTTGGTGGAGGCAAAACATTAAGTAGATTTTTGCCTTATGCAAACAAGAAGTGAACAGATGTTGGCATTACTAACTGGAGAAGAGAACATAGGAAATGTCAGTTGTATTAGTGTCTCTGGGAAACACTGGTCTGACGGCATGAATTCATTCTGGGCCAATACATACTCACTTATTCACACCTATATCTCTTGCAATGTTTTAAGGATATGAATTTAAAATGTATTAGGATGTATTAAGACATGGATGAAGTGCTTACCCAATTAAAACATTGTTTTTTGATACATATTTATGATTTCTCATAGTTTCATTCTTGGCATATTAACTGCCCTCATTGATACATTTTGTTTTAAATGAATAAAAAAATCAAAAATCATGACTGGGAGAATTAGCCTGAATCAAACTGTGTACTGCAGTTTAAATTAGCTGTACAATAATAATTTCACTTGCTTAAATGTGGCCAAACTGTACAGCTCATTGTCCTATATGGATAAACATCCATAAAATGTGTATAACGTTTCTTAAATACAGTTCTGCTCTGCTGAAAAAATTAATTGGATTTTGTAAGAATATGGCCACGTTCATTACTGACTGTACAGATGATTAATTTTTGTCCATTATATTTCTGTATCAGGCCTTCTCTCTTACTAGACAAGAAACAACAGTGAGCAGTCAGTCTTGTCCTCCTACACTTGGTCTTGTTTTGGTCTCAGAAGCTTAGGGACCTTAATCTCAATGTAAATAATTTGGAATAAAACCTCCTGAACACAAATCCAAGTATTTCACTCTAGGACCAATTGCTTTTGTTCTTCAGAATAACTACAATTTGATTAGCATGATCGACCTGAAAGCCATGCACATGCTAATAGGACATTGTGAATTATGGTTTCATTATGAATTTAATTACAGTCTAAAGTATGGCCGTGCCCTCCAGTGGGTTCATTCCACAATATTCAAACCACAGAAAATATAATTACAACACCAGCCTTTATGAATACTCAATCATGTATTGCATTGTTTGATTTTATCTTAGGGAAACATGGCCTGTTGATGGTCCTTAATTTTAGTGAGGCCAGCAATTGATTTGTCATAATATTTTTCATTACAGGAAGAAGAAATATAATAACACAGATTATCTTCTTCCTATTTGTTGCTCAGATCAATGTTCCACAAACCACCTGATCGAAACCCTAAATATCTGTCTTAAACTCTGCTCACTTTTCTTCTTCTGCCCTTTCCCATCCTTACGTGATTAATGCAGTAGAGCTCTCTTTCTTTCTTTCTGTCTCAGTGGATCTTATCTTTACATCTTTAAATAGTTCCATGCTGCATTTGATACAGTGTATATACACAATCCCTCTCTGGGTAATTTGACTACAGAGATTGTCAAGATGAAAGGGTGTTTTGAGGCTGCAGTTGGAATCTGTTGATCTGAAGTAGAGAAATTGCATGTCATACATAAAAGATATATAAATCAGCCATGGCGGTCTTACTTAAATCAATTTGCTTTTTTTTATAATGTTCACTTTCTGCATCATTCTGATCAAACTTTTGGTGCCACCTTATAAGACAATTTCTATTTTAAATACAGTTTATTTGTTTGTTGAAATGCTGAGATTTTTTTTATTTAGTACTTTTCTATAACAGAGCAAAAAACATACAACCAGGTTAACTGGAGACATAACATCGTAGGTACTTTTTCAGCAGTGTTAAGGGCCCAACAGCAGCAACCTAGCAGTGGTGAGGTTTGAACCAGTGGTCTTCGGACTAGCAGTCCCATATCCTAACAACTAGGCTACAGCTGGCCCCAAATAGTTGTGTCAGGAAGGCCATCCGGCATGAAAACATTACCAAATCCATAATACAGTAAAAATTAGAAAGAAATAAAAAAATATTTTTCATTTGTGTTGCAAACCTAAAGTTGGGTAAAAGCTAGACTTATTAAGATATTTTATGATAGAGAATAGGTCCACATTAATCATTATTGTTTTAGAAATGTTTTTTTTTTGTTTGTTTAAAATCATTTAAATCGAGCATTTATCGAATTCGCTAGTCACAGCTTCACTAGTCAACTGAATTTTCTTTTCTATTCTAAAAAAGTTCAGATTTTTATAATTATCCGCTTAGTCTGGTTTGAGCTGCACCCACATGTATTTTTCTGTAAGACTTAAATCTTTCTACGAAGTACTGATGTCGAAAAATTACTTCTACAAAACCGATTTATGCCGATGGGGATTATAAGCAGCTGTTTTCATTGTTCCAAACACAGAATAGTAATATCTCATTCGTAGAGAAAAACACTATTCTTTGGCCGATTATGTGTCTCCTCCTACAAGGTCAAAAGTATTACGTGCTGCTATAAATATGAGAACATCTAGTCCCCATAAGTATAAATCATCCCCAGGAACACAAAGATGCCAGGGTGGAGCGGGCTTGAATGACATTTTCATTTTCAGCAGATCAATAATCTCTCTTACTTTTACCTTTACCTTTGACCTTTAAAGACTCCAGTACACTTCAAACAGATGAAGGTGACTGGGAGAAGCTTTCAACACACAACGATGACAGATTCAAAGAGCTTGGCAGCAACAGAATGCACGTATTCACAACACATCTTCTGAATACAAAGTTAGAATGATGTTCATTGAAGGTAAATTCCTCTTAAAATATTGCTTAGAATATTTCTTGCACTTCTGGTTAGATGCTACTGCATTCATCGGCTTTGTACTTGTTTACAATTAAAATAAAGTTGAATCTAATTCAGATGAACTAAGCAAACAACCAAGCAACATACTTAATTTTAATAACAATGCAATAGCTTGTTAGTTATGGCTGCCCTACACCACAGCTTGTGAGGTAGTTGATGCCCAGTAAACAGTTTCTGAGCACCTGAGTTTGATCGTTGCCTCTGGGCACTGTCTGCAAAATTTATCTTAGTAACCTCATGGGCTGATAACTTCAGTGTTCTCCCACCTCGCAAAAACATGCTGAATGTATTTAATGCCTTTTTGACATGCTCTACCACACCTACCCAGAGCATCAAGTTCCAAGGTCCAAGTCTAGATCCAACTACAAATGACTGTTCAGCTGAAGAGAAGCACTTTCACCTCTAAGTAGGTTTGACTTTTGCAAGCAGTTTGCATAAAACAAACAAATTATAATATGTTGTTACATTGACACAAGTGATTACCTGCAGAATCTGTTTACTTCCAGAGACAGGAACGGAGGTTAAAAAAATATCTTACTCTGACCACTACATAAAATATTCTGCAGGTTTGGATGTACATTGATCTAACGCACCTGCCTGAGGAAAGGATTTTCACCCCCTACCTGGCTGATAAATGTTTAATGTCCTCACATGTGCCTGATGTGTTATTGTCAGCAGTCTGTCAAGGTTATTTGTTTATTCTAAAACTGCACATGCTTTATTACATTGATTGCTTTTCATGATTCTAATTTGCTAACATCACATACAATGATTTTCTGTAGTTCGTTTCTTACTCCTGGTTAAAGAACAAATGTGAAAAAAACTTTATTACCCCTCTCAAACATGCTGTGTACTGTTAACTACAAATTATTTCTAAGGTAAACAGGGAGAGAGATGGGTCTATAATCAATTAGCATGGATATGGTAACTGTATTTTGATAAAATAAAGATATCCGTAGCCTGGTGGTTGGGGTAAAGGACAGGTAATCCAGCTGTTGGGCCCTTGAGCAAGGCCCTTAACCCTCATTTCTCAGATTGTATACTGTGACTGTCTTTTAAGTCATCTGCTAAATACTGAAAATGTAAATGTTAATAATATCAATCCAACGAATACAATCAGCTGTTCTAATCTGCTTGTCATTAATTCAGTTTTTTCTTTTAACCGAAAACATATTGGAATCTGTTCCACATGTGCTACTTCTCTGTTAAAGAATCCATTTCTCTAGAGCCATTTATGCTTTTTCCAATATGTGTACCAAAATTAACAATGTTGCCAAACCTTGAAGTCTCTTCTGTCATATAGCAGAAAATAAAATCCATTTATATCCCCTTGTTAAGAGACATATATCAAGTTACTTACAGAATTGCAAAAACTACAAACTGACTGTGTGGGATGATGTGATGAGGCAGACAGGCTTGACCTTCTTATATACACATTCACACTCATTACTCACTCACACACCATAAATATGAGTGCTCCTGTTTACTAATAATAATGTTGTTCAAAAGCAAGCTTGATGAGCTAAAGTAGTTTTTCATTTACAGCCAAACCTCTAGTGACTAATTCACAATAACTCTGAAGTATTGTTGCTAATGATAAATGTTTATATGATCCTAAAATGAGTCCTTAAAATGTAATGTACTTGAACCATTAGTGAGAAGTGCCTCTCAAACCTATCGTTCATTTTTACTGCCTAACAGATAGCTGGAAAATTAATCAAGAAAAAGTTAGGGAAATGACACAGCAGAAACTAAGATCCACCACTAGGCTACAGAATAATGCTTTAAAACAAACCAAAGGTTTTCGATAATATTTAAATTTGAAGGCAGGGAAGGCCATGGCAGGCTGTGGAGTCCTTAACCAGGAATGTGTGCATTCTGGAAAGTCCAGTTATCTCCAAAGCTTAACTTCACCATAGATGTCTTTATACCAATTAATTCTTAGCTGTTTTTATTAGATCACTAATTGCAGCACAGTTTAGCGTCTACTATTGTTAACGTGAATAACCTGGCCTGGAGAAAACATGAGCATATGAAGGGACTGGCACTTTTAGCTGTAACCGCTGCACCACTGTGCTGCCTGATGCTTAATTATCAGAATAAATTGGCAATAAAGCACAAAATAAATAAATAAGTCACCTGGCTTTATAGCCAGCATGTAGAAGCATAATCATTACATTTTTATTTGATAGCAAATATATTTCCCTCTCTACTCTTAGTATATTGCAATCCGGAAACATAATAAAATTATACTACTACTACTCTTGAGATCCCACCGGGAATATGTCATGACTCACTCAATGTAAATTCTGGGCAACAGACATACAGTCACAAAATAAAATCACCGGAATGCGAGTGCTGTATTGGAGCTTCTCTGGAGAAACGGACATCAAAGTGCTTTCTCATTTACAGTCAAGCCACTTCTACACTGTAACATGTGCCCACACATGCACATAACTATACACAGAACATTTGAAGATCATTCCAGAAGCTGAAAGGAATGGTCTCTGAACCTTGAAGACGAGCCTTAAGCTTAGATTAATATTAATGCTTCACTCACTGTAGTAATGGCTTCTCTCTTTCTTCATTGCTGTCTTCTTTGTTTCTTTGAGACTAATAACGCTGCATACACATTAGCAGTCTTCAGCCCTGAAACAACTTGATTTATGTCAGTGTGCATGGTTCAGGGATTTATGCTGTTATTAATATTATACTGCATGTTCCTTGCATGCACTTGCTTGTGAATGCCTGCACTGATACTTTAGAGTTTTGTCTTTTATTTACATTTGTTTTTATTTATTACTAAAATGAGACTTGATGTTGAGTTTGACTTAAATGGCTACATTCACTTAAAGAAAAAAAACATGCCGCTGATTATGTCCAAGTTCCACTGGTGTGCAGCTTCTTTATTTCTCTTGATTTTTCAAATAGTTTGACTTCTATAGGTCTCTTTTTAGGTATTTATTTGACTTTTTGAATTAGGGTTGCAGGTGTCACTGTCCACACTGAGTCAGCTATTACTGTCCACATCAAGCAACCTTTTTTTCGAAGAACAACACTTTAAAGCTTGAATAAAATAGTTTCTGATCAACAATACAATATAAACATAAAGAATGGGTTACAATAAAGTTTTTGAAAGCTTGACCTTCTTTAAAATAAAGAGGTAGTGGTAAGTAGTAGTAATCATTTATTGTCATCGTCAACATTGTCAGCCAACATTTCATTGAATCAGTTTAGCAGCTCATCATGGGAGCAGTGAACACATGGAACGACACACCAGAACACCAGAACACCAGTGCAAAATATACATATTCTGCTGAAATATTGTCTATAGCTCTAAATTCATAATCATGTCAGAAGTGCTGGTCTTACTCTGAATGTCTTACTGAAAGGACTAGCTGGAAAACAGGACAATCAATGTGGGATGCCAAATGGTCCATATGTAGACGGTAGAGCAACCAGATACCATGTGTTTTCTTGGGGGAGGTTGGCTTGCACAGCCCTGGGGAAGAAGCTGAACTGAAGGTTGATTGAGTTGTGGAAATTTATTATCAAATATTAGGTGTGCTTGAATAGCCAACAGGGAATTAGAAGCCTTGGTGCCACCTGTAGTGGATAAATTTAATTTACCTCATAGCACCCCATGTGTTTGTAATTTCATTTTTAATTAAAAGATTAACCGCTACAGAAAGGATTGTTACAAACTTTAAAAAAAAATATATTTTACTTTAGAAAAAGATTTTTTATTTAAAATTTCTCTGAGCCTTTACACAGTCTAGAAGTAGAGTGATAAAGCATTTAGTTCAATACTTTTATTATGTCTGGAATGTTGGAATTAAATTTATTTCTCATTTATTAAAACTAATTAACTTAAATGGATTGTATAGTTCCTAGTTGAGTATAATGTTCAGAATTTGTTCAGTTTTAAAAAATACTCCTGTCAGTGTTTTGGATTTTTTTGGATTAGACATTTCTTTAATCTCATCAGTCCATTCTTCTCTTTCATGGATCTATTTCATGGAGTTTCATTTTTCAAAATTCTAAAAAAAAATCCATACAGTACATACCATACATTCAAGTAATGCATATCTATGAGCTAGCAAGGGTGTGATTACAAGCAAATACACAGCCCTATACCACCAAATAGTTGGAAACTAGGCTAGGACATAAGGTTAATAAGATTCTCAGAACAAGAATATTAAAAATCAGAAAAAGGTATCACAGCTTAGC
>JAYDZG010000010.1:2709363-2720193 GCA_034509265.1 Microcambeva bendego | reverse complement strand
GCAGAGGGCAGTGTTGATCGCGCTTTGATCGTGAGGGGATCGTGAACGGGTGTTTCTTGTGCCACGCCCTCCTCTGTTTGTGGATCACCCTGTTCACTGTTCACCTTCTTACCTTCTTAAAGGACCAACTGTCATTTGAGTGCTAAGCTGAGCCAGTGGCACTCACCAGCTCTGGGTTTCTGCATCGCCCGAGTGAGTCCATTTTTGTGCTTTATGGTAAATAGTGCTTAGGGCAAATCTGTGTGATTCTGGTTTAGCCTGTTATAATACATACACTGACCAGTGGAAAAAAGTTAGATCTATTAAATATGTTAAATGGGACCATTTTTAATAGGTTAAAGATAAAAACATGACCCATGAACAAGCCGTACATCAAAATATTTGTTAAATCATTACCTGACAGGTTCGGTGCTGTTATTAAGGTGAGAGTTTACATAATCAGTGTATCAAAAAATAACATTATTCAAAAGAGAGGTTTTTAAGAAATTGCAGTATTTTACTGGCTATTATGCATTTAGTGTTCGTATGAAAACAGCAAGGTGTGTGACTTAGATAAATAGCTATAGGCTGTTTATTTATGAATCTTGTTTGCTAATTAAGACCTTTGCTGGTTTAACGTTGTTCTGAGATCAGCAGATGGCTGTAGAGCCGCCCGTAGGGTTTTTCCTTTAAAGAATGGATTATTCATCATCCCTCCCTGCTAAATAATTGTACCAACTGGCTAACAGCATACACACCAGGCTAATAAGCCAGCAACCCACAAAAGAGTAAACCCCATTCACCCTAGTAAATGATTAATTTACCACAATCTATTTTAAACACAATGGGTTACCCTATTATTTAAATGCATTAAACACATTTTCAAAAGGACAGATCCTATTAACAATTGTATTAATCATTCCTTTTAATCGAATTACTATACTTACAGGTACTGTATTCATGAATTCATAAGTTGTTCTCATTAAAAAGTAAAATTTTTGAATAAAACCTACTCTTTGTCTCATCTTTCAGTGTCACTTATCATAACAGCATGGCTTGTGTTTAGCACGCTGGGCTCATTTTGTTAACAAACAGCCTAAGGTCGTTCTACATGAGGTAGTATGAAAAATTGTGTGAATTTTAATATGCTCACCATCACTGTCCAAGCCAAACATGAATAAATGTATAATAATGTTATTATGTTAAATAATACATGTGCATGTGTAACTACACACTGTTGTTAACTACTGTGGTCTATATCTGACAATCATATAACATCAGGGTTTACAAGTCTAGTATTTGCTCTGTACTGTTTTGCACATGTGATATATTTTTTAGAATTTAGTTTCCTCTTTTCATCACTGTGCAATGAAATTTGTCCTCCGCATTTTAACCCAATCCATGCATTGAAACACACATAGGGGTTAGAGGTTAGGTGCCTTGCTCAAGGGCACTTCAGTCATGTCCTGCCAGCTCTGGGAATCGAACTGGCCACCTTCTAATCCCAAGCTCAGTTCTCGGCAGCCACGACAGCCTCTTAATCAATATATTGAAGGTTGTTTCTGGCCCTTGATGCAATAAATGTAGAGTTCCATTCCAAATTGCAGTAGATTGGGAACCTGGCTTGGTGGGCAGCACTGTTGCTTTAAAGCAAGAAAGCTTTATGTTCAATTTCCAGCAAAATAAAATGAAATGAAAAAGAAAAAATTAACTGCATGTATTTGCCCTTAGAGAGAGAGAGAGAGAGAGAGAGATAGTTACATTGCAGTTGGCACCCAGTTCACACTGTATTGGTGATTTACCATCCGTGTGTCCAGGCGGCACCCAAATCATTGTGTCTATGACCAGAATAATAAGTAAAAGAATAAGGAATAACACACACACACACACACACACACACACACACACACACAGAACAGTGTTATACTTCGTTCTTCCTGATGATTTTCCTCTTGAAAACTTTGCCCGTTGTGATTATAAGGTCTGCAATTTGCTAGCTGATTGTGTTTTCCCATAACCACAGTTCTAACCAGATATTTTTAGCTGATCTTGTTTTTAGGGCAACAACAGATCTGGTCCACATACAAGATTTTTTACATTACATAATGAACATG
The DNA here is from genome assembly GCA_034509265.1 of Microcambeva bendego. Lineage (NCBI taxonomy): Eukaryota > Metazoa > Chordata > Actinopteri > Siluriformes > Trichomycteridae > Microcambeva > Microcambeva bendego. The sequence continues at coordinate 2,718,100 of JAYDZG010000010.1, read as the reverse complement.
AATGAGATGCAGTTTACTTTTCACAGCATCTTTAACTAACCACTTAAGTTAATATTACAGATATTGTTTGTTTTTAGTTTTAACCTAAGTTAATTCACTGTTTGTATGCAGGGAGAGAAATGTGCCCCAAAAAACCAACATAGTGATGTGATTGTGCATAAATTGTATCAGTGAAAAGGACTTCCACAGACACAGTGAAGTAATCAAACTGATCTAGTGTTTTAATTGATCATCATTTATTTAAAAGGTTTGTCATTACACATTTTTATTTATATTAAAAAACAGTAAGTGTGTAGCATTGTCGCCTCACAAAAACAGGGTCCTGGGCTTGATTTGCAGGCCATTTCTGTGTGAATAAATAAATAATGTGGATCACTATCCACTGAGGTGACCCCAAACGGGAAGAGCCAAAAGAGTATTTTAAAGTACTATTTAAATAGCCCACTACATTCAGTAATAAATTGTAAATATTTATGATTCTTGAATACACAAGTTTTATACTGTGAATATTTCCTGCTTAAATAAAAATTCTTATGAAATAAATGTCATTAAGGTCAAATAAAATTTGGTTAAGGTTTTAAGTGTAGAAGATTTACCTGCAGAACTGTGTTATTTTTTCTGTTGACATCACAGCTGAGGTTTTTTGTTCTTTTTTCATCACACACAATGAGAGACACACAAAGTGTCTTTTAAAGAGAGGCAGCATTTAATGGGTATGAAGGACACGGTCACTTTTAGGGCACGTACGCACACACATATACACATAACAGGATTACACTCTGTCCTTCTTGATGAAATAAAGCTTTGTCATTATATATATTTTTTATTTTTAACAAAAAGGTTTAAAAGAACTTGACTGCTTGAAGAAGCAGAAATTAGCAATTGTGCTAATAAATATCAGATTAAGAAAAGTATGCTTGTATACAGCTTTTTAATTAGACATGTTTTGCTGTAGTTTGTACTTTGTCATCTACAAAGACACAGATATACAGGCATATCATAATGAACTTCGTAATATCCTATTGGTCAAACTGTGCTGCTTTGTGTATTCTGAATCCTTTCTATCAGATCCAGCATTAACTTCATCAGCAGTTTGAGTCGTATGTTGGATCGGACCACACGACCCAGCCTTCACTACCCATGTGTCTTGGCTGCCCATGACCCTGTCGCTGGTTTACCATTGATCACCTTTTAAAGATACTTCCAACCACATACTGACCATTGCAAGACTGGAACACCCAACAAGAGCTGCCGTTTTGGAGATGTGCTGACCCAGTCATCTAGCAATCAAAATTTGGCCCTTGTCAAATCCTCACTCTCACCCAGTTTTCCTTCTTCTAACATCCACTTCGAGGATATAGTGCTGCAAAATATATACTAACAAGTGCTAGGATGAGTTAATAATCAGTGGTATATACTTCACATGTCAGTGGTTATAATGTTATGACTGGTCTGTGTATATTATCAGGCTATATTAAATGTTTGTGCTTCCTTTTAAGTCACCATCATTCTTTTCTTTCCATCAATGTTTCTTTCTACACATTTACTGTAACTGTATTTAAGCAAGACTGACAGACAGTTTGAATTCCTCCCTTCGCTTTTTGTGTCTAGCTTTTCCCTTAAATACAGAATCTAGGGACGTTGTTTTGTCTGCAAGTGGTCACTTATTTGAAGTGACATATGTATATGCACTTCACCACAAATAATCAATCATCCACTAATGACACACCCCACTCTATTTGAACAGGATTTCGGAGATGGAGGTTTCGACAGGAACTGGAAAGGGATTGGCATCTCCCTGCTTGTGATAGTGATGGTGCTGTCTTTGATTGGACTCTCGATCTTCTTTTTGTCTAACGGTAAGTGATCCACACTTCTCAACACAGGAAAACACTCACCGAATAACACAGTGATGTTCATATAAAGGTTCAGAGTCGAATTTGTACTCCAGTAGTTACAAGAAGTAGTTAAAAGATAACCACAGAATCTTAAGTCTGCGTGGTTTGTATGTAGTGAATATTGTAGTGCAGTGTGTAATCTGTTCACTAAATGTATTTAGGGGCTGCCACTGGTCAAACTGTTTTTGCGACTGGTTTGCACAGGTGGATCCACCACTTTACCACTGTGCCACCAGACCATCCAAATTTATCGAATGTGTATACGAACATGATACATTACATGCCGACGAGTCTAATTTGTGAAAATATTATAGCTGTATTTGGGTGCCCCGTCTAGCCCATCTTATTTCGAATCAGTGTAGAAAGTTAAGCATTCAGTAATTTAAACTAAGAACCTCCAGTAGAATAAAGTGTTCGGTCAGAGGATATTTTTCCTAAATCCAGCCTATAAAACAGTCCACCATTGGTTGCAGCGTTCACTGCTAAAATTCTAACTATCTCTACAAGCAACATTAGCCAGAAATGCCTTGAATAATATTGCAGCAGATTGGATTTTGATTGCTGTGCAGTCACAGGACTACAATTACAGTCCTAAGAAGTAACAAGTCATGCTTTACGATTTGGCATTATCAGGCTGATCCAAGAAGAATCATACCAATCTCTATATTCATGATACGAAGCATTGAGGATGGGAAGAGCAGTAATTGGTTATGTCTGAGAGAGCTTATAGTTTGACATTAGCTCTATGTGTTTTCCTCTATTTTTGAATGCACAAAGAACATCAGGGGAAGATGATTTTTTATGTGATGATGATGTGAAAGCAGCAGTGCATCAGTGGCTGCATGCTCAACTAAACACATTATTTCTGATGGTATTAGTATAATACGACACTGGGAAAAATGCTTCACAAAGGAAGGTGAATAGGTAGAAAACTTTTGAAATTCTTAATAAATTAAGTTAAAAGTTGGTGAAACTTTTTAACTAACTGTAAAGTTTGGTCAACGATGAGCAGATACAAATGAATATTTTTACATTTTAAATCTTAATACTAAAAATAAAAATCACAAAAACTGTTTGCTCAGCTTGTAGGTAAAACAACTTGGTGTGGTGTGTAAAAAGCTCTTATTTTTAGTTGGAAGCCCGCTCTATGTTAGAGATATAAAGCCAGCAAATATATATATGCCCATTTACTTTTGGCAATGTTGGTAATGTTTGGTAAGGTGATATATGAGAATATAAAAAAACATGGAATTTCATGAGTTGTGGATAGTTTATGTGCTTTTCAAATGTGTGGAACATTAGCAGCAAGTTCTGACCGCCGACCCCATTAAAAAAACAAATTGCTTTTGGGAAATAACATATTGTCAACTGTTTACCTATGTGTGTATGTGTGTGTGTATGTGTGTGTGTTTGACTTCAGATGATGGCTTTAGATCCCATCTGACTTTGGATGACCTTTTCCACAGAGATTTTGAAGTTCATGCCACAGAGGCACAGTGGATTAGTGGTGAGTGACCTCTATTTCATGTTGACTGATGTGTTCATATTATTGTGTGTGTGTGTGTGTGTGTGTGTGTGTGTGTGTGTGTGTGTGTGCAAAACATGCAAAAAAATCCAAGTCAAACATTATAAACAGCCCCATTTGTCTGGGACCAGTGTTCACACATGCAAGCACCTACACACACACTTAGAAAAGCAGATAGATGAGTCCAGATGTGTGGTGTAATTATCAGATCTCCTGATTGCTTGTGTCAGTGCTGAAGAATAAATGTCAGTCACACAGAGGTACAGGAAGAATGATGCCAGAAAAGAAGCAAAGACAGACAGACATACGTTTGTAGATTTCCCATGAGAAATCTTTTCATGACACAACTGAAATGCCGGAAGCCAAAAATACAAAATTACAAAGTTCTTGTTTCTCAGCTTCTGTGATGGGATCTCCAAAAATGTTATTTTAATACCTGAATTTCACAAGTTATAGTGAAGCAAATGTAAAATTGCAGCTTTATTGAAGCAATTATGTAATCGTATTACATGGAGATGAAATTAATAGATACACAGCTTTGCTACTTGAATAAAACAGATTTCTATATCTTTTAACATGAACCTTTCAAAAGAGACCTAGTGACATTAACCTTTTTATTAATGTTAATACAACATTCTTAATGCATCTTAATGCAGCCCTGCTAGATATATTATTAAATCATTCTTTTTCCCCAAAACTTTCCTTTTGGTCATCTTCTTTCCCTTTGTATGATTTTTGTTCTGATTTCTTTTCTAGTGTTTTTTTATTAGTCATTGGGTATGTAAGTGCTTATCACACATCCAGCTCTCCTGTGTGTACCTACCACACTCTTTCTGCCAGCATGCTGTGCAGGTACACCTCCTCCTTCCTGATTGGCTCCCTCCTAATTGATTAGGGACTCGAAGGATATTTTCCCCACTTCTGGTTTGTGATTCTCTTGGCCAGTGGTAGCCTGGTGGAAAGAGCTTTGGGTGATCAACCAGAGATTGGTGGCACAAATCCAAGATCTGCTAATCAGCCACATTTGGGTCCTTGAGCAAAACCCTTAACCCTCTCTGCTCCCAGGGCCCTGTACAATGGCTGACTATGCACTCTGACCCCAGCTTTCAAAAAGCTGGCATATGTGAAGAAAGAATTTTGTTGTACTGTACATCTGTATATGTGTAATGACAAATAAAGGCATTCCATTCAATGTTATTCTATTTTTGTGGTTCTCCAGTTTTGTAATTTCTCTTTTCCTGTTTCTGTTTTTGATTATACCCTCTTTGTTCTGTTTAGCCCTCTTTAGTTCTTTATTGAACCAATGTTAGATATTAGCTTAGTTCTTTTGCTTTCTGTTTCTGTTTATTAGATTAGGACTTAGCGTAGCATCCTTTAGTTTAACAGCATGGATTGGCTTAAAATGCGGAGGACCAATTTCACTGCACAGTGATGAAAAGAGTATTTTAAATCTAAAGAATATCTAATTGATGTATAGATGTGGTTAAAAAAGAAAGTTTATCTTTGTGTTTTAAGATATTTGGATAGACTGCATTTATTGATGCAAAACAAAAAACATGTTTTGTTCACTTATGTAAGTTAAATAAAAGTTAACAAATTACTTACGCATTTATTGTATTTTACAAAAAGTCCCAAAAACAAAGTTCTGAATGTAAAAGTTAACTCTAATGGACAATTCCCATTGTTTCCACTATTTCCATTATATTATTAAATGTTACCTCTGGCTGGACTATTTCTCTTTTAGGTGCAGCTCTTCTATTGTGTATCGTGTGTTATGCATTTATCCTAATGCATTCCCTCCAGGCTTCCTTGCTCTCGTAAATGCTATCATGTCTTCGTTTTTAGAATCTTTATTGGTGCCGTGTTTTGTCCCCTGTCCTCTTAATGCTTTTCTGTCTGTCTGCACTTGCTGGATTCAGTCAGTTGCTGACAGGATTGTCACTTTTAGTTCCTCTCAGTGCCCTGCATCCTGCCAGCTGCTTTCATGTGTCATCCAGTCTTTGTAGTGGCTCTGCAGAAATCTCATTAACTGCAGCTCGAGCACAGAATCGCTTCTCCGACCCGATTCTTCACGCTACTCACAATCCCAGTCCTCACATTTTTTCACTTTCAATCAAACACACACACACACAGAGACATTTGTGGGTGCAAAGACCAGCTATGTTGGGTGAATAAGCTTCAGTATTTTGCACTAAACGGTTCCTTAAAAGATCAAGACGTATTTTTGACCTAATAAAGCAAATCTTTGATAATTTTGCTTGTGTCCTGGGGACAGTGTTTTTACCCCAGATACCCCAGTGTTTTGGGTGTAGATTTAACTAAATTAACCGGAGTGTGTGTATGTGTGTGTGTGTGTGTGTGTGTGTGTGTGTGTGTGTGAGAGAGAGAGAGAGAGAGAGCATGAGAAAGAGAGAGAGAGACAGAGAAAGAGAGAGAGTCTGACAGATATTTCCTGTATGAAAATCTGTGAATTATCGCTGGTGTCTCTGAAACCACAAACAGAAGTATATAGATTAGGGGCTGTTTGAAACAAAGTAGGGTATAAGCAGATATTTATAACATTAGGAAAAACGTATGAAGCATGAAGCTGGTTTAAAATGTTTATTTATTTTTATAATAACAGATTAACAATATAATTTGATTCCAACAGCAAACTCAAAAACTTGAACATGTGAGTATATACTGGTGGCATTAACTGAAAGCTTGGTATGTGAGCAAATAGTTCAACATTTCAGAAAAGTATTTGTCTATATACACAACTGCAAAAAATGCAGAGAATTCTGAGAGATCCCTGGCTTTAACAGACAAGGCCAAAAACAGCGCCACTAAATGCTCTCATTTTTATTCTCTCAGACTGACTCCAGGAACTGACATGCTACTAAATATAACCACATGGTTTCAGAAACATATTTAAATATCCTTGTCAGTCGACACAATCTCCATTTTCCAGATGATGCTGCCAGATTCTACTATACTGATTGGATGATAAATTATGTAATCCAGTGTTTTTGCAATTGCATTATTTACAGAAGCTAGTCCACAGCTAAAATATATAGGCTGAATCCCCAGTGGTTGTATTTATTAGTTGAGTATTTACATACAGACATGACTGACTACATCCGAAGGGGTGGGGGTGTTTGATGCCCCACTATGGCGTCCTGTCCAGTGTGTTACTGTATTCTCCTATGTGATTGCAAGGAAACCAGACCCATCATGACTGACAAGTACACGACGTGCTGACACAACTTAAAGAATGAAAGGAAAAACAAAACAGGGAACCAAAGATTGCTTATACAAAACCATTAGATCATCATCAGGTTTGTAACTACAGGATAAAAAGCCCCAAATAGGTCCACATGAGCTTTCAAATCTGTCTTAGCTTATCACATCTTTGGGTTAGTGCTGAACCATTTCTTCAGCTGAACAGGTGACAGGGAGTTGTCTGGAGAGCTGCTGTGGTCTGATTGTTTAAATCATTGCGACCAGACAGAAGAGAGGAGGAACATTTCCAGGATGAATCTAACAGTGACAAATTGACAGCTCTCTTTTTGCCTCGCTGTCTTCTCTGTCCTTTCAGCAGTGGAGATCATCTATAAGAGCAGAGATGGGAATGTAATAAAAGCAAACGTCCAGACCAATCAGACAGAACTGCTGATGAACAACACTACGTTTGTGAGTTGCTCTTAGCCTCACTTGAGCTTAATTATTACATAATATAACATTTTAATATCGACATAAAATAGTGGAATAATTTTCCTCTACTGAAACATGGACAGCTGGTTAGGAGCACAAACAGATGTTTACATGATTTCTATCTTTAGGTCAGGATGGTGGTGCAGCTGGTAGAGTGAGAGTTGCAATGAACCAGGGTCCAGGGTTTGATCTTTCCAAAGACACCCATGGATTAGCTAATACAAATTTTAAACTGAAAGCATGAACGTGTGGATTAGTTTTTGGGTGTTGCCATGCAAACGATTGGCACCATGTCAGAAAACAAACATGTCTCCTTTATAAGCAACACTTCAAGGTGCATATTTTGTCAAAGACACATTGTCAGAAGACACAGTCTGACTTGTAATCTGTGCTCTGGTATTTGTTGGGGGTGAGGTCAAGGCTTTATTCAAGGTCCTGAAGATTCCTCACACCAAACTTGCCAAACCTTTATTGAGGTCACTGGGGCACAGTCATGCTGGAAGACGAAGTATTTTCTAAATTGTTACAGAAAAGCTGTAAGGTTTTATTCTATTTAATTCACTCAAAAGTGATTAGTGAATCCAAAATACCAACAAGTAATTATTAGGAAGTGTATTGAACAGTTTTATATATTTCTTATGAATTTAAGGGTTGTTTGACACAGGATGTCATCCTGACAAAACCCTCTAATTTTCATCAATGCTTGGGGCTGGCACTCAGAGTGCACTGATGAGTTTACCCCCCAATGCCAACATTGCTGCCCAATATCACAGACATAAGCCAATCATGTCGATGTGAATGCCCAATTGGTCGATTTCACTGCTGAGATTTGAACTCTGGATCCCCAGATCTCAGCATGAGTTAGCTAGCATACTTTACCACTGCACCACAACAAGTGCTCCTCATGTAATTGAATGAATAATCATATTCGGTTTAGATTTAATAAGATTTATAGCAGGTGTACAATAAACATGTTTTATTTATTTTTTACGTACAGGAAACATATAAAGTGTCCAAATTTGCCGTGTCACCAGATCTCAGCTACGCTCTCCTAACATACAACATCCAAAAGGTTCGACTGTTTAAAATTTTAAAATGTTTAAACTGTTGTAGAAACACTAATCGAATCGTAATCTGTAAGTATACATTCACAGTGAGTTGAACAGAGTTACATGTCTGAGATTGAAGGAGTTTTGGGATTGAAGATCAATAATGATTATGACTGGTTGTGGTGATGCACATACACATTCAGTTGCATTACCGATACTAGCTTGTGGTCAGCATTTGCATGTTGATAGCTAATAAATTACAGTGGGATATAAATCAACTGAGTGGAGAACTAAGAACTGCCAAGACGTCTATTTTCATTTACCATTCATTTACTCATGTACCATGATATGATACATGTTTTTTTCAGAATATATATTTTAAATAAAATATCTGAATGTCTTGAAACTCCCAAGACCTTTCAGTAGGTCCAGCCTTATGTTTCCAATTTTTCTATCTACTTAGCACTCTTGTAATGGTCAATTTAGTTGAGACCAACCAAGACCAACCCACCCAGAACCTTCTTTCAGTGGGGCGACAGTGCTGCACACTTGACCACCATGCTTGGTAACAG
>JAYDZG010000010.1:2693468-2703589 GCA_034509265.1 Microcambeva bendego | reverse complement strand
ATAACTAGATAAAACCTGTTTGAATAAAGGTTATACAGAGTTCTTGAGCGATAGAGTGGCAACCACCAGTGCTGACATCTCAAGCTTGTAGGTTCATGTGCATGACTTTCTGTGCCCAATATAGATATACAGTAAAGCTGGTTCATGCAAGTAAAAAGCAGTGGTGGATACTGCACACAGAAGGCATGTGTTATTTACGACCCACCTCAGCAAGGAGTAAATGTCTGGATCAACAGAGGCAAAAAATTAGATTGGTAGGAAAATTGGTGGGAATGTATAAATAGAAAATAAATTAATAAATGTTATACTATGGCATGTAATAGTAGACATATTTATTGAATTATTATGAGATTTTAAACATAACCATCCAGAAATCACTGAAAAGTTGTAAGCAAGCTTATCATAATTTAGCTTCCAACTGGACATTACAGGTGAACCAATTCACACATTGATTCACTTTCTCACAAAGCTACAATAAGTTCCTCAAAAAGTCCACCTAATTTCATGTTTTAGGGAGGGAACGTGAGAACCTGCTCAGCAGCTGCAAGTGAGCAAGTTACTTTAATCTGTAATATTATAACACACTGCATGCTAAACTGCTTGCCATTATGGGTATACTGGGCAACTCTGCAGTTTAAGGACTGTCACACTTTCAGCCTGTGTTAACCTGCCATGCCCACTCATCTCTGCACTTGTGTCCTTTTATTATTGTCATGACAAGGACATTTCAGATACAGAAGTTTTTTTTAAATATATTATTCTTTTTGTGTAAATATAATTAAATAAAAGTGCTTTGTAGTCTTGTATGCTTCAACATTAATTGAAATCCAGAATGAAATGCTGCCGTTGTAACTAGCCCATCTTTTTCAAATTCCTTTCTTTCTTAATTTATTTATTTTTATATATATTTTTTTATTTACAAAGCACCTGGGAATTTTAAAGCTTGTTTAAAAATGTAGTGTAATGTTAATGTGATGTATTCATTAAACTATTTCAAAGCAACAGATTGCATTTCATTTACCTATTAAATAATTGATAACCCATTAGATGGAAAGTGCCTTGTGTGCACTTTTTTCAGTCTGTGGTGGCCAGTGCTCTTTTTTGGGTGCTTGAATAACACAAACAGAATTAATAAACTTAGGAACATGAACAGGATTCAGTTCTGCAGGTAGAATGCTCTCAAAATTTAACTCAATAATCACAAATTGTTCACACCCACCTCATTTCCTGGAGGTTTTTCCACAGAACCAATTCCTCCTTGAAGGAGGACTGAAGGAAGTCTTTCCTAACAGCTACATCAGACTATTCAACAGTTCATAATGTGAATCGTTTCGGCTACTCACATTAATGGTCGCCACAGCAAATTGTGAGATGCATTATTGATTTGGCATTGTTTTTATTCAGAATCCTCATCGTAACGCAACTCTCCCTATTTATCCAGGCAATCTATCAATTATGCTTGCTAAATGTCACTGATATTTATTTTAATTGGATTAATTAAGACATTCCACTTATATGTCCCATTGATACATTGTTAGCACATTGCTTATTAGCAAAGCAGCAACAAATATGTAAAATGTTTTGTGACATTAAACGTTCTCTTAATTAACTGGTCCAGTGCTTTTATTAATATTTTTTTTCGGTGTTACCTTAGTAACACATCACATCTCAGCGCATAAAGACCGGGTCAGATGGTCCTTATGTATGTTAATTGCAACTGGCTGACTACCTTCATCCATTTCCTTTCACAGCAGGATAGTAACATGTCATCTGTCTCAACATTAAACATTAGGTTTTAGCATTTGCAGTTTTCCAGGCTGAGAGAATGAATGAATGAGAGTGAATATGTTTAAAAATGCACTACATGGACTGTGTTGTTGGACTAAAGGACCGGTGCTGTTTGAAATCATGATCTATGGTTTTCATTAAGCTAGGTCGTTCTCTCTGGCTATTATCTCCTAAAGTGCCTTTGATTGTTACGATTTATCTCTGATCACAGTCATTATGCATACAATGCCAATCAGGTTTAAATAAGCAATATTTTTCATTTGTGTGGTGATGGGATTTTGCAAATTACTACCACTTCATTTTCAACTACATTTGGTCCATATATCAACCTTACTGTGTTCATTCCTGCTCTTTTCTTCTTACTTAAAAGCCTGCTTCAGTTGTCACTCCTCTTATCCCTACAGAATTGGAGGAAAATGCACTTAACTGGTGTTTTACATTACAAACACTTGAAACTGAAGTAAGACCTTTAGGGCTACATCTTTTATAACTTCAGTTAGAGAAACCTAATTGTAGAGGAACACAGTTTGAGGTAGGAAATTGGCCTTTAAGGACCTAAGGACCAATGTTCCACCTTGCTGGGTGTATTTATAGCATTTGCTCCTAGGAAACAAATCTATAACAGGATAGAATGTTATTATATTTTTTACCCAATTTATTTCCTCTCTGCCATACACTGTAGTGCCATAGTTAACAACACACAGTGCCTTTAGGACACATAAAACCAGACATTGTCCCTTTATACTGCAGCTCATGCATTATGCAGACAGAGTTTAAGGGGAGTGTTACTACCAACTTTTAAGATCTGAGTATTGGATAAATTCTTTCTATTAGGCAACATATAAGCAAAATATCAAAGATAATACTTATAATTATCTAATAATGTACACAATTTAAAGTGATAAAATGAACTCAACAATATTGTTTGAGATATCGCTAACCTGATTTGTTTTATCATTGTGTTTTGGATGTTTTAACAGAAGAAGTGCTGCACTCCCCTGTAGCTCACTGGTGGTCTCCATCTGGATCCAGTCTAGTGTTTCTTATCATCAATGACACACTCGTTCCGAAGATGATGCTGCCACGCTTTACTGGAACACTCTACCCGCATGGAACATTCATCCCCTATCCAAAGGTCCACATGCAAACAGTTTACACACAAACACTATGTACATGACCATAAACATTTATGTATACATATACAGGTATGAAAAAGAACTTCGTGAATAAGCAAACAATTATTTCAGTTCAGTTTAAAGGTTATGTACTGCCTAATGTTTTAATGTTTTATTCTATATTACATTTTATTCACACTAATATTTGCAATTAAATAATTTATCCCCTAATGCATATTAGGTTTATTAGCAAACTTTACCACCCTTCAGTTGACAATAACAATTAAAATAGTTCAACATAACATAACCGGCTGTTTCTCCAAACCCAATACAAAAAGTCATTTAATGATTACAGCATCAGAATTAGATATTATTGCATGGAGGATGTGACTCAGAAATGAAGTGAAACAAGAAATATCACTGCATATGTGCACTGAATGATAGAAAAAGCCAGATCATTCAAAATGTCAACATGTGTTTTATTGATTACAGCACAGCTGTTGACTGCATTGACCACACAAAATGATACCAGAATTTCTTATTATTGTATTGAGGAATCTCTACACAGATCAACGATTCATACATGAAATGGACATACATGTTCTGCATTGGCAAATGAGGTTGACAAGTCAGCTTCAGTAACCTTAAGCTCAGTATGAAGAAGACGAAGGGGAGGACCAATAACCTTACATGTCATTGAGAAGATGTCAAAGTGATGGACAGTTTTTCTTTACTGGGCAGAACTAAAAGGAAAGGAACTTTACATGTACAAATTTACATGAACACTCCAAGCAGAGATCAGAATTGTCTTTGACTTTGGTCTTCTGTGTGTTTTATGGATGTTAAAACAGGACAGGAAGAATATTGCCACCTGTGCACAACTGGATATTTAACCAAATCAAACCTCATCTCTCATTTGAAGCTCAGATCTTGTTTTAAACAAATTTGGAGAAGAACCTACAGACAATCATGCTTGGAACGAATCACAGAGAGAGAGTAAGCCCACCAGAAAGTTGAAGGGGAATGAGCAGTTAGTGGAACAATGAGAATGCCATTAAGACCCAAAGAGAAGACAAGCTGTACTTGAGAAGCATGACACTGGTGTAAGAACAGACTAGACTACGTTGACTAGACAGCACTTAATAATCTTTTTTATCTGGCATTTTCTAGAAATGTCTACTGGAATTTGGTTTAAATATCTGATTACATTATCTATTTAATATTTGTTTTGTTAGTCTTATGGAATTGGAAAGAAACAGGAAATATGGTCTATATTAGAGGGAATTCCAATGTTACAGATTACTAGGAGAGCTTAGTCAGAAATCTTAAACTAGAAATTAGTTTTTTCTACTCTGGACATGATCATGATCAAACCAAACCAAACTGCATCTGCAAACCTTGAATTATTAAAGACAAAGACAACTGAGATCCATTAGTGACTTTGATACCTGATCCTAACCTCATTAAACATCTTTGGTGAGACTGCTTTACATGCTAATGGGCATAATCATCATCAAACTGATAAGCAGAGTTGTGAATAGTGTAAAATGAAATTGTTCATCTATTTATGTTATTACTTACTATTTGATACAGCCTTTCCAGTCTGTCATGCTGAAATGTTTGTGGGTTTGGAAACTGAAGGCAATGTTCACTCCTCATAAATAATACACATCAAATACACCAAAGTTACTTCCTGTGTTAAAAAAAAGTTATTATTGTACAGTACAAACTCCATATTTGAACTCAGCAAAACTCTCAGGAAAAGTCTTTTGTTTTAGCTGTGAAACAGCTAAATTTGAAGAACAGGACAGACATTTCAAGCTACAATTTAAAAATAACAGCATGTTCCCATTCACGTTCAAATTATGCAGCCAGATGGGATTCATTCAGAATAAATAGAGCTTTTAGTCCAAGGGCACAAAATTCAATTACAGAAATTATAATGATGTCAAACACCTACACACACGTACACGCCTACTCACACACACACACACATATACACTTTTTCTTGTACAACTTTTCACCTTACAAAGGCCATTGTGGTGTAAAACCTGAGCTGAAAATTATTAAATGGTTTTGATTTATGACAGATCTGTGCAGATGTGTGTACCTGTCTGTATGGAGTTCCTGGTTTTACACTGAGAAACATTCTATATAAACAATAACTCATATTTTATGGAGACAGTAGCATGGATAGCACTGACAGCACTGCAGTCTAACACAGAAACCTACAAAACATCATTACACACACACACACACACACACACCTCTACTGAGAGAATAGCCCCAGGAGAAAGAAATACTGGAGCTAGCAGTCAGTAGACAGCAGTAATGAAGAGAGAGGGAGGGAGACACAGTACATATTTTACATTTTATGCATTTGGCCATTACAATGATGCCTATGTTTTTGGATTTATGGAGCATATGATAATCGGAGCAGTTCAAGCCAGACTTAACGAGAAAGATTTCAGCAAGCACCCCATTCTTCCTATTGAGACAGACTACTGAACTCCACATCCCGCTGCCAAAAGGAATAAATTATAGACATGAATATGATTTAGCGTTTATTTATTCATCTTAAGTGGTCAGCCTGATCTTATACCTGGAAACCAATCTATTGCATGGCATCAGACAGTTGTGCAGTAGATGGGCAATTTAGAGTATCCACTTTCTCTGCTGGCATGTTTTCAGGAGGCTTGTGGAAATCAGAGAACCGATACAGGGAGACACACAGTCTCCACACAGACACAAACTGGAGGTCAGGGCCAAAACCCACAGTGCTCACAAAACCAGATACATCCTGAAATACAGAACAGTAAATCCATATAGTATTATAATGTTTAATTCCACTTTTAATCCTACACTAGAAAACTGTCATGACATTATTTAGTAACATACAGTCAGTCTGTCTTAGTAGATTATAGAGAATCAGGGAAAATCAAGGCACAAGTTGTTTTTACTGCATTAAATGTAGTTTTTGTTATTTTAGGATCAAGTTTAAATTAATTTACAAGCCAAACCCCCAAAGTGGAAATTTATATAGACCAAATTATAAACCAGTCTTAACATTATGATCCTTGGAGGTAATGGAGGAGATATATTAGGCAGCAAGTGAACATTTTATAATTCAACATTATTAATTGATGTGTTTGTTTGTTTATTAGGATTTTGACATGTTACACTTTGCTATAATTCGGGGCAGGAAACCTTTTTACACAAGGTTCATCAGATCACAAGGTTATATCAAACAGTGGTGGACAGTTTTGTATCTCTAATTTTCCTCACTCGCATGTCTTTGGACTGTGGGAGGAAACCGGCACACCTGGAATAAAAGAAGAACATGCAAACCACACAGATGCCATCTCCACACAGATGCTTTGGATACCTTGGATTGAGCACAGTACCTTCTTGCTGTGAGGCGACAGTGCTTCCCATTGAGCCACTGTGCCCAAGTCGATGTTAAAAGCAGGAAAATGGCCGAACGTAAGGATTTGAGCAAGTTTGATAAGGGCCACATTCAAGGAGTGAACAGTGGTCAACCAGCAACAGGGTCGTGGGTGGTCAAGACTCACTGACCCAACAGAGAGTAGAGTATCTCAAATTGCTGAATAAGTTAATACTGGTTCTGATAAAAAAGGCATCAGAATACAGTGCACCATTTGAGGATAAGAAGACCTAAGTTATGCTACACTGCTAACATTTTACATGTATATGTGTGTGTGTGTTTGTGTGTGTGTGTGTGTGTGTGTGTGTGTGTGAGACAGGTTGGTCAGGTAAACCCTACCGTGAAGCTTACTGTGGTCAGTCTGAATGATTCTTCTTACACTACAGAGCTCCTGCCTCCTAATTCCTTAGGAAAAAGGTATTAAATACACACAGTGAAAAAATATCTTGACTTTTTGCATTTTTTGTGTATTGGATTTGATCTGAAATAAATGTAATTGTCATTCTATTCATCGGTCTGCACAAAATCACCCATAATGAGGAAATAAAAGCAAAAAGGAATGAAAAAACAAACACTTTTTCATTGTAAATTATTGATTTACTAAAATGCCTATTACCACCCCTATTTTCAACTTCCCCCACCTGAATTCAGGATTTTTTCCCCATTATTCATGTTTAGATCTGGGTCACTCACAAACATTCAGAGACTTGCATTGAAGCCACTCATGTTATGTGGCTCATCTGCTGAATTAATTTGTCAGTGAGTCACGGTAAGAGTTTTGTTTTTCTGTGTTATCAGAGCGAGCACAAAGGTGTGGATTGTTGTGTGAGTTATTGTTGATTGACAGTCACCTGCGTCTTGAAAGCATTAACTCTCTTGTATGTTTTTTCATAGTTTCTCCATCACATATTTGTTTGCCCCTGCCTAGCAGATATTCTTTAGTCTGAAGTTATGATTCTGTGCAGCAGTTTCGCTGGCGATGCGATGCCAGCATATACCATTGTTTTCTGGGAATTCACCCATGTCTCAAAAATTTAGGCCTCATAGAATTTTCCCAGAGGTGGTGTGCGGATTCTTTGCTACAGTGGAAATTACAGACATTCAGAATGAAGCGTATAACAATATTCAGTATTTAAAAATCCTGGGGTCTTAATACTTTCTGGATTTGCTTTAAAGACCCTAGACTGATGCAGTATTATCAAATGACACAAATAAAACTAAACTGCAGCGATGCCTCTAAAATCAGCTTTTCATTTAACTAATCATGATTTGAGTCAATGTTCCAAAAGCACTGATTAGACACTGGAACCAAGAGATAAGAAACAATGTTGCATTTTGATACAATAAAAAAAAACCACAGCAGTAGACACTGGGCTATTCTGTTGTGCGAAGGGTGTCGGAATCAAAATCTGCAATATTTGAACACTGATGAAATACATGTTTCACACAAAATAAAAAAAGTGAAGGAATAAATGTTTACCCTGTGGGTGGGTTAATAGGGTTCAATAGCGTTATGCTTTTTGGATGCACTGCAGTCCACTTGTCCATGTTAAGCAAGTGTCACTTCAAATAAATACTTATTTTGACAAATTACATGCATGGTACGACACAATGTCTGGCATCGTGTGCAGGGTTAGTTTTTCCAAACCTCCCAAGGTTATACAAGGACTAATCTGGTGAGTGTGAACAATGATATTGATGGGTAAGAGAATAGACTACTTCAACATCTTTCTAATACAAGTACTGACGTGCAGTTACTTCTTACACTGTGTGGAAGATCGCTACTATATAAAACGTGGAGACCCATTGCACATTTACACGAGGCATAACATTATGACCACTGACAGGTGAAGTGAATAACACTGATTATCTCATTCTACTGTAGCTCAAACTGCTGAAGAAATTAATGCTGGTGCTGATAGAAAAGAGTCAGAATACACAGTGTGGCACATTTACAGGACTATTTTGGCAGAAAAAGAAGGGCCAACACATTATTATGCCTGATCGGTGAACATCTTTAATATTTTGTATCCAGTTTTAAGTAGTGTCTTCATACTTGAAAGCTTTTTCATATTTTGAGTATTTTTGTGCTTAATTAATAGTGAATTCTATATCACAATGGTGTGCTGGGTGAATGAGGAGCTGGTGGCTGTACGCTGGCTAAACCGAGCTCAGAACACGTCCATCCTCACACTCTGCAACACACACACCAGAGAGTGTTCACAGGTGAGTGTGGACACACAGAATTGTGCTGGTTTTTTTTAGCCCATTGAACTGTAATTCTTTCATTTTGGATTTTCTCACCGCAGAAGCACATTATGACATCAGAAAAGTGGATCGACCGACAGGTAATGAAAAGACCTAACCATAAGCACTATGAGTCAGAGCACTCTTGCTTCAGAGTCACCTCTCTTGGCATTTTTGTGATAACATTATTAAGATACTGTTAGTGGGTACAGTTAATGACTGTCTTGCTATCTGTTTGCCACAGAATGAGGAGCCTGTATTTTCTAAAGATGGAAAAATCTTCTTTATGACATTACCTATTAAGCACGGAAGTAATGGATCCTTTAGTCACCTAGCCATGATGACAGAGCCGGTATACACATTTCACACAGATGAATTCATTTCAAGACGTTTCATTTCAGAGTTCTAAAACATACTTTAAAATTTTAATCTATTTTTAATTCAAAAATTAAATGTAGTTTTTTGTGAATATAACAAAAAAGTGTGAATTGAGCTGTCACGTTTTCAGGCTTTAGGTGAAGAGGTCATCATACGCCACCTCACGTCTGGCAGTTGGGAGGTCACAAAGATACTTGCCTACAATGAAAATCTAAGCACAATGTAAGTGTTTCTAACCCTTCTATACACCCTCTTAGATACAATTTTCCAAAATTGTCTAAAATGTATATGCACAGTGCTTTTTATAATATACATTGTGTTTAAGCAACTTTAAGCAATATTTAAACCCAAAAAACGCTTGTTGAGCAAAGTGAGGGTAACAATGACAAGCAAATACTTTACAAATATTACAAAGTAAAGACTTGACTCGATATTTTTTACTAGGTTAGGATTTGAATGAATTGCGAATAAATCTGTCAGACATATAAAATACTATTATTTGTTACAATATAAAATGTGAAAACTATAAAGAATTTCACCTCCTTTAACTAGATGCAATGGTGAAACATTATCTGGATGGAGTGACAATTCATTACAGAGTAACTCATTACTAACCTAACAAAAGTTCTAGTTTGTTCATATAATATTAATTTGAGTTTAATGTCAATGTTTTAAGTCATGCTTTTTTACCACATTTGTTCAGAGCGTTGTGGTTGCAGCACCATTAACGTAGAACAGGAATAGTGTAAAGATTCACATTAAGCAAATGAGAATTAACCACACTGCATTTGGCTAATCTGATGGCAACTGTTTTTCTCATAAAGACATTTAATTTGCATAATTACATTCAAAGTAATAAAAATGCATGTTATTATGAACAGTGTGTGTAATTTTCGACAAGCGTTTAAACATAAGCTTAATTCTGTTCTCGATTTAGCAGTATGTGCTGGCTGGCTTGAATGTTTTCTTCTGTTTGTATGTAGTTATTACATTAGCACAGAGGATGGAGCCTCACAAAGACATCTCTATAGGTACGTACACAGTTGATTATTGTTTCTCTTTACGTCAATGTTACTTATAGTTAACTTCAGTAATATATTTTGGCTTTTTATGCATTGTTTCTATATTTCATCTATTTTTAGCTAGGA
>JAYDZG010000010.1:2654714-2682294 GCA_034509265.1 Microcambeva bendego | reverse complement strand
GTCCAAAGACATGCTACCAGGTTGATCGGAGACACTGAATTGTCCTGTAGGTACCTGCGATGGACTGGCGCCCCATCTAGGGTGTTACCATGTGCCTTGTGCCCGTTGAAGAGCTGGGATAGGCTGCAGCACCTCTCCCCGACCCGAATTAGGATAAGGGGTTAAAAAAATACAATGAACTGAATTGAATTTCAGACATAAATCCTCAACATGCAAATGAAGGAGTACTGGCATTTGTCACATGTTTCTCTGCTTTCTTTATATAAAGGATCAGCATTTACTGAGAGATATTTTGGATTCTCAGCTGTGGGTGATCACAAATATCAGGTAAACATGAAAACCGTACTCTACTTTTCACTTTTTTTTTTCAAATTAGCAAAGTACTTTTCTGCCACCATAGAGTCTGAGTGCTACTGAATAACTTTTCTGTTTTAGATATCCAGTCTGTTACATAACACCTGGAGCTCTAAGCAAGTGAAGTTGTTGATCTTACATGGCACGGCTGATGGTGAGTAAAAGGCTCAGTTTACTTCAGTCCTTATACACATCTCACATTTTTCACACAGCTGTTATACTTTAAAGACGAAGCAGGATACATTTTCTGCAGAGCCTCAGTTGGATAGGATTATACAGAACATGTAAACAGAGAGAAAGTAGCTCTTTTCGAAAGGCAGCCCTAGAAGAAAAGTGCTTCTGCTGCTTTTCTCCATTCATCTTTTTTCATTTTGGTGATGCAGCTTGTAATATGTGTAATCCTGTCACTCCTTAATGCCATTATTGTTACACTGATATTCAGCCACTTTTAATTTCTAATGGCACTGACCCTCTTTAAAATAAAAATATATATATGAACAATCATTTTTTCCTCTTGAAGTATTTATCTGATATTTTTGTCTTTTTTTCTTCCAGCCTCTGTGCATTTTCAGCACTCAGCAGAATTTGTGAAGCAGTTATCTATGTATAATATAAGCTACTCAATGCAGGTTTGTATATCCACACTGGAGAATAATACCACTTACATTAAATGGCTGGAGTCATGCAGTCATTAACAACTGAACAACTCTGAACATGTCTGTCGAATGGGTTTCATGTTTAATAAAAATATGGCATAAAACCTTAAATAAAAATTGCCTGCATTTCTAACCTGGGGAATTTTAAAAGCCGTAATTATGGTGAGCAGTGGCATACAAAACTAAGTCACCACAATAAATTTGAATCTATTTGAGGTCACCAGTCCTTCCTGACGCAACCCTAACGTTTTATCTGGGCTTGGGACCGGCACTACAATGCACTGGGTGGTGCATCCTTGTGGCTAGGGTGCACACAATGCCACTGGTGTGCTAGTGGAAAATCTTGCTGCTCCAGACTACGCTAATTACCACAAATGAATACCAAGTGTTAATGCTGAACAGACTGTTACGGTGTCCCCATACTGTACTCTGAACCATGTAACGTAGTAAACAGTATAACGTTCAATATGCTCCAGTGCATTCTGTAACTGAAAATAAAAACATTTCTCATCATATTCACATCTCTCCTTCAGATTTTTCCTGATGAGGGCCACGACATTAGCAGTAAACACTACATGCTATGCTCAATCATTGCCTTCTTTCGCCAGTGCTTTTACGACAATGCAGTTACAGAGGAGAGAGAGGACGACTAGCACCTGAGGCTCAGGTGTTCTCAGATTATAAACTGTTTTAACAAGCATTGTTGATGCAGAGGACTTAATTTTAATCTCATCTGTCCTTCTCCTGCAGACAAGCAGCTCTTATCGGTCATACCAGTGGAACAGCCACACCGAGCCAAACAGCGGCCAGACTTCATGGACTGAGTCAAAGGAAGATAGAGGATTAGTGCCTCACTGATTCAGTGGAGAATACATTACCATGACTTACAAGAGCTATAAAACCTACACTATTAAACCTACAGTTTAAATCAACTATTGACTTTTGGTGGAACTCTTTAGCGGAAAATAGTTTAAGTTTAATAGTTTAAGAATTTGGCTGAAGCAGGAGAAAAAGAAGAGATCATTGTTTTATTTACATTTAGCAGATGATTTTGTCAAAAGTGATAAACCAACCTTGCTCATTGGCCCAACATAAGCAACTTGGGAGTGGTGGGGTTTATGCCAAGAACTTTCTTATTTCTAGCCTTGTCTCATTACCACGTTTACTATAATTTCAATTGTATATCATGTATATTGTAAGAGAATGGACTACACTTTGGTACAACTTACATTGTACATATTACTGTGGACTGAATAAATTAAAGTTTACAGTGAAGCATACAGTGAAATGTTACTTCATCCTCAACAGTTCATGGTTGTCATAGCATAATTCATGCTGCTCTTCTCTTCATGCTGCATAATCTACTGCTGGCAGGTTTGTCAGTCATGTACACTCCATGAAGCCACTCTACTGTAGTATTTACAAAGTAATCCTACAACTCAAATGATTCCCTTACACCTTAGACACACCTTAGTCTTAAGTCTAAAACTTGCCCCCAAGGCATAGCCTAGCCCCAACCCTTGGACACCAAAACAATTCCTAGACAAATTGAAATTAAATAATTAAGATCTTAAACAGCATTGCTCTTATTATACACACAGACACGATGTACTAATTAGGTTAATTAAGCTAAAATCTGTTGTGCCATGCTTGTAAAGAAATACATTACAATGTAAAGCACTTAAAAGATCATTTAATTTACTTTGAAGCAACTTGTTTGTGTATTGAATGTTTATGTATGTATTTGTTCAGGTTAATTAACATAATAGAGATTGTTATCTTTAAAAAATAAATTAATAAATAAAAACATAGATAAATACTAATAGCTTACTCTTATCAAGAAAGTTACTTTGGAAAAATAATCTATTTGAATCTTCAACTAACAAAGGTATGGAGTAAAAAATGGACTGACCATCTAATTTGTGTTTGTACTGTAGATTTGCAGTTTTTCAAGTGAAATCTTTGTCCATGATGGTTTAATAATGTCCTAGCCTTCAACCCATATCCAAACACCTTAGACACATCTTAGTCTTAAGCTTCACACTAGCGCTAGCTTCACTCAGCGCTAGCCTTACCAAAACAAATCCTAGATGCATTCAAGTCTAAAATTCCAACATTCATAGATTTGCTCCAAAGCC
Source organism: Microcambeva bendego (assembly GCA_034509265.1). Lineage (NCBI taxonomy): Eukaryota > Metazoa > Chordata > Actinopteri > Siluriformes > Trichomycteridae > Microcambeva > Microcambeva bendego. The sequence goes on along the minus strand of JAYDZG010000010.1, from coordinate 2,679,146 downwards.
ACTCCAGTGCTGCTTTGGCTGTAAGCTTCAGATCATGAACATGTTGATTCCCTAGTTTGTGCGGATGGGGTTTTCTTCAAATATGTTTCTGAAATTGCCTGCCCTTGTTTGATCTTCAGTTCTTACCAGTGTTTCTGTCCGTTCCTGAAAAGCATCATCATAGCATGATAGGTAAAGCTGCAATAGGTATCAAAGGGAACATTCTGTTTCTTTTTACACCGAGAAAAAAAGTGCGTCATTCTTATTCTGGGTCAGTTTGGATGAATTGTTTATTTATAGTCAATATTAGAGAACAAAAAGGCTCAATCCCGAATGTTTACCCTCCCTCGATTCTTATCACCCCACGCTGGCACCTCACCCACCTCACAAAACAAACCCCACAAAACAGCAAATCAGCATTACAAAAGGCCCCAGGAGATAATCAACAAATCAACACAAACAAATATGTACTCGAGACCAGATTCACTCTGCTGTCTAAGCTATTCTGATACTTTCGAAAATAGACTGTATGCAATGAATACACTTTTCTGTACAAATCAAATACTCGGTTCTGAGGTCTACTATTTACACACAGAAGCACACGGCATGGTACAGAAAATTCAAAATAACTTTACACATTCAACACGTGGGTAGTGAGTTAATTAAATAATAATTCATTACCAGGTTGGAAAAGATAACTATTTTAGAAGATTCCAATATTTCATATAAACATATCGGCATTTCATTCAACCTTATAATTAACATTAAAACATTACAATGAATGTATTTCAATAAATGCTGTGTCCACAGTTTTATTACAGTATAAGCGAAACCATTAATATCTTCTTAACATCACAGTGGGAAGCAGCACTATTAAGCACTCTATAGGGATTTGACACTTTATTATTCATTACAAATTCTTATTGCATGTATTAAGTGCCGATACTAGTACTACCTTATTGTTACTCACATATTTTCTGAGTAAATATTAACTGTCTGTACATAATAAGTGCAGTTTGTACCAATATTAAACTTACATTTTAAATAACTCAGATGGGTTAGTTTTTTGGTTAAAGTTTAAAGTTAAAGTTAAAGTTTGGTTAAAGTTATTATTTATATGTATAAAAAAAATCTTTTTAGTCTTAAAGAAGTCACAGTGACAAAATACTAATATATGTTTATTTACTTTTACCGGAACTTATCCTTGTCGGGATGGAGTGGGTCAGATTTTCCCATTGCTGGGATGACAATGTGGTGACACACATTCAGGAGACCAAGTCATCCGCTGACAAAAGGGCAGGGCACTGGACAAAATGAACAACAACAAAAAAAAAACATGTTTTATTCTTCTAGATTTGGTTCAGTCAAGTTCAGTGATGAAATTAATAATTACCTCTTCTGTATGATGAACTGTATGATGAACCATATTCTAGTTACTATACTACACTGATGCCATTACGTCAATATAATTGGTTATATAAAATTACCCTGTACTGTTTGGTGTGCAGCTTGCTGTGTTGTACTTGCAGCTGATTTATTCTGAAGATAATTTATGCATTAGATTTGAAATCCTGTGTGGCTTCATTTGTTAGACCGTGTTCATAATGTAGTAACATACTATGCATAGTTCTGGTTATCAAAAAGCTTTTATAGATTAATGCACCCACAGGACACTGAACTGTAAACAGGGCAATTTTCTTTATGTTTCAAAATCATTTATGCTGAGCATATTAAAAAAGCTTAGCAACCCATGTAATTGGCTGAAAAGTTTTTAAATAATATAAACTAACTGGATTTTAAATGGGCTACTAAAATTAAATATGTTATAAGATTATATTGGTAAAATTACACAAACATATAAAATAACTTACCCTTAAGTTATGCTGGTAATAATATTTTTTTCCTTTCCTAATTGCATTTAGCTACTTTAACCTGCAGGATTTATGTTCAATATATTATATACTTAAATTGTGTTGGATCTGAGATTGCTTAAGACCTTTACACGGGGCAAAATGAAATATTATTGATAACACATTCAGCTGCATAGAAATGGCTTCATGATAATCCAGTCTTATGATCGTGTCTTTGTGCAACTCTATGGTAAATAAAAGTAGGCTTTGTGTTAATAAAAGTACATAAAAAACTAAAATTACATTAAAAAACCTATACTCACAGGTACCATGTCTTTAATTCTTAAAACTTTTTAAATTAGTATTCTACCTTAATTAGGACAAGGCTAGGTCTAGACTATGTGCAAGGAACAACTTTCAGAAGTTAATCAAGTGAATAAAATGGGGGTAAACACTACGTCAAACTTAATTTTTAGTAATTTTGATAGTTCAGAAAGGAATTCTGATACTGGATGGAGCAGTTACAGGTGTTGCATACACACATTTAAACCATCTTGTTTAAGAAAACACTGTGTAGCAAAAGGGGTGAAAATATTGAATCATAAAAATGTCTTTATATTCTGTTATTTAATATTGTTGACATATTGCACATATAATTTTCTAATTTCTAATCATTGATGTGGTTTTAAATTAGGACATTGTGCCTGGTGATTAATGCAGTATGTATTGTATGTGGACAAGAGACAATTCTGTAAGGGACTCTGTGTATGTGTGTGTGTAACCACCAGTTTTCCCCTCACGATTAAATTTCATTATTCAATACATCACTTTCTCTCAGTACAACTTGCTACCATGGAAACGTTGAGCATGTTTCTGTGTAAAAACAAAAAAGTGCAACACTTTTTCCCCATGTCTAGTACACACAGGTACCTTTACAACAATAAAAATAAAAACTCACATGCAGCTGTGTGCGGCTGTGTTCCCTGTGATTAGACAAACCAGGAATTTCTCAGAAAATTGGTCAGATCATGACACTCATCATCCTCCTGGCAACCGAGTCCGTTTCCAGTGTTGTCCTTTATTCACAAATCTCACAAAACATACGTACATACAGTATATACATACGTATACACCTCTCAGTCTTACAGCTTTACATCCATATTGTCCTAAACACTGACACCTATACCTACATGCATATATACAGACTGTACAGTCTAATGCAAAAGTCTGGACACCTCAGATTCTGTGTTATATTAAGAATTTTAAATAACAATATTTAATAAACAAATTTGATACTGAATCACTGCTAATTTCATTTGCTGAATGTACCATTAAAAATAAGAATAAATTTGAATTTTATTAAGATTTTAATGTCATGTTTTACACGCTGGTTACATTCATGACAGGACAGGTAGTTACTGGTTACACAAGATTAATCAGTTCAAGTTTCAATGTCAAACATCTTGGGTAATTTCGTATCTTCAGTTCACCTCACTTTGGAAGTAAGAGCTCCTGGGGAAACCCACACAGATGCACAGGGAGAACATGCAAACTCTACACAGAAAAGGACCTGGACTGCCCCATCTGGCAATCAAACCCAGGTCATTTTTGCTGTAAAGCAACAATGCAACCCACCAAGCCACTGTGCTGTCAACAAGACCCGGCACATTAAACATTTTAAATCTAAAAAAAAACAACTGAAATGTGTGTTCACAAGATTTCCAATAAACATACATAAGTATATTCAGTGCCTTCAGAAAATAAAAAAAACCCTCATTTGATCAGGGGTGTTCATACTTTTACATAACACTGCATCTAACCACCCATTTAAGCACACACAGCACACATGCACACACTGTCCATCGTGTTTACATCGATCCTCTTTGAAAGTTCAAGTGACAGGTCTCTCTGTAGGCTGAGCAGGAGCAGGGAGGTGTGTGTGTCCAAGCAGGTTGTGTAGGTGAAGGTTAGTGTAAAGGTCCTGCTGTTTATACACGATGCAGCCTACTCTTCCTCCTCCTCTTCCTCCGGATCGCTCTGCTCGAACAGGTCTTCCCGCAGACAGGAACGGAAATAGCTGCTCAAAGACGCTGCGAGGTGCTGCCTGCTCCGCTCTGACAGGAAGTGACCCTCATCTGGGTAAATCTTTACAACAAATAATAACAGCTAAGTAAATCTGAGATTTAGTGTCAGAGTTTAACAAAAAACAGCCCGTATAAAATTATATATATATTACAATGAGCCGTGTTCTCATAGAATAAAACAATACTACCCATTTTGGTCAAACAAATAAACAGATATTGTAAATCTAAAAGAATTTATCATTTGGAAGTGGTCCCTTATTTCTTTCCATTACTGTATATTGCAGAACAGATTGTCTTCACACTTTCATAGTTCAAGTGCTCGAATATACTTTTTTTTTGGTTGTTTACAAGTTATTTTATCCAGAACACCCCATTTTCCAGATATTTCAGATGATAGCGGTTCAAACCTAGTGACAAAACGGTAGTAAAATAAAAAAACTGGAAATAGGAACTATGGTGGTGCAGTGGTAAAACACACTGCTAGGCATCTTCATGAACAATGATTGGCTCTTGTTCATACAGGGCGGGAGCCATACTGCAGAATACTCATACACTGATGCAAGGGATAATGTGCTGACCAGGGTATGTCTATCTCAACTTAAACTCTAGTCACTGTCAATGACAATATATAAATATATTGACAGACAGACAGACAGACAGACAGACAGACAGACGATTCACATAAACAATAGGGTGCAGATCTTTTCCGGAGTTGCTTAACTGACTTATGCTGTAAAACATAATTAAAACATTTACTGTGGTCTTCATATTTATTTGAGTTTATATTCACTGTTTTTCTAAGTACCTGCATTGTGTAGTTGGCTTCCACCTTCACTAGATTCTTGATAAGCTCTGCTGTGTGTTGAAAGTGAATGTTCGCTTTAAAAAAAGAAGAAAAGAAAATCTTATTTCATGACATTGTGTAAGGCATTTTACTCAGTCTTACCAGCTTTTACCAACCCCATCATCTTTCTTACTCACCATCTGCAGTACCATGTACAAGCATTAGCATCTGGTCCCTGAAGCCTTCCACATTCTGTAGCACGCTGGATGACTAAAAGCACAAATGTTTTCTTATTACTAAACAGATTTATGGTAAATATATATATCTTCATATATCAAACACTGACAAGTAATCAAAGATGTGCTTTTGGCTTGAGTGTCAAACGCACCTGGTACCTGCTGTCATCCTGAAGGGGAAATCCCAGGTACCGTTCAGAAAATGCTGAGGCTGTTGAGAAGAAAATTATTAAGTAAGAGATGAAAAGACACATATTTATCTAGCAGATATAATAGAAAGATCAGTATATTTCTCTCTAATATTACATAGAAACACTGGGTGCAAGACAGAAACACCATAGATCTGAGCTACATCTCAGACATAGCAAATAGCGTGCCTGAGATTCAAACCCTCAGCCCTGATGGTTAAGCATAATAGATAAGCAACACGCTGAAAATTCTTAGAAATGCAGAAATAATCTGGAGTTGCTCAGAATTTGGCAAAACTCACTACTGTACATTAATAGAAATGACCTGATGCTCTTATTTGAAGTATTTGAAGTTTTAGGGCCTTGCACAAGGGTACAAGAAGCTTCTTATGAAGAAGCAATTTTCTGATTTTCCAGTATCAACCCTGCTTAACTATCACTGCCCTGTTTGTCACTACTAAGCTATGTCTCCTATATCGTAGACAATTCACCTAAACTATGCATTTATTAAACACATTTTTTGTTTAAAAATACATTTTTATCAACAGAATCAAAAGTACTCAAATATAAAGATCATGAAAAACTCATTATACACGGTTTGTAAAGCTGGCAGTACACAGCCTAGAAATAAAAAAACAACTTTAAGACTTAATAAGCTGGAAAGTAAATATCCACAAGGTACAACCACACATGTTCCTCTGGGCCCATAACATTCAAGCCTAAAGTAAAATCAAATTAAAGACTTGTAGCACTATGCTGTATTCAGAATTAGCATGTGGCAGAGGGGATACTTTACCATGTAATGACCAGTCTGTCACTGGAGACATAGCCACAGCACATTTAAACAGATTCTCGGAGGCTTTCAGTAGCTGAAGTGTCACATAACCACCATAACCCTGTTTAAACACACATTCTATAAAACATACATGCTTCCAACATCAATTTCTCTCACTGCAATTTTTTTTGCTCATCACAGCTACTGGTATGTGTGCCTTTTTTGCATCTATTTTAAATGCAAGACAGTACTCACATCATAGATATCAAGTCATGAGCCCTTACCTGGCCGAACACGGCTATCCTATTCTGATCTATGTATGGACATTTCCTCAGAAACCTGCATTAAAATAGTACTCATATCAGCACCACACATAACCAGCCTTCAAGTTTATATACACTTTATGTACAATTATTATATTGATAAAGATATATTTCTTTCTTACTCCACAGCAGCCTGGTGATCCTGTAGCTCAGCTACTCCCAGACGCTTGTACACTTCATGTAAAATCTTTTGCCCCTGAAAGCCGCTGCCCCTGGCATCCAGACGAGCCACAATGACGCTGTCTGAGCTTACAAGCACAGAGTCCCAGTCTACAGAGTATTGGTCATTCACCTGCTGACCCCCGGGAGTGCTGTCTCTACAATAGAAGTAAAAATGCACATAAAAACAAGGTTGAAGAGACTGTCCCCACAGAATAAAATTTAAAAATATGTATTTAATAAACTGATTTTATTTATTCTGATATTAATAAGATATTAATATAATAATAATAATAATAATAATAATAATAATAATAATAATATTCATAATCATAATAATAATTACAATACTACTACTACTACTACTAATAATAATAATAATAATAAAAATTAAAATACCTCTAAGTGGTATTCACTGCTACTATTAGCAGGATAAAGTGGTTAAAATTAATGAAATAAAAATAAAAAATATATGTTATGAATTAAAGAAGGCACAGTAAAAAGTTCCTGGGTTTGATTGTCAAATGGAGTTTGCATGTTCTCCTTGTGTCTGTATCAAATTCCTTTGGGTTGATCGTGTTTGGGTTAATTTCCTTTCCTCCCACAATACAAAGAGCCAGTGGGGGGAAATGGAGGTACAAAATTGTCCATATCTGTGTTTGGCAATAAAAATGAAAATATTGAAATAATGAATTGGGTAGCCAAGTAAGCAGTGCTTTTCTGTTTATACACAGAAGTGCTGCTCTTGTATTTTTGCCCCTATATACTCAGTTTAAAATGACTTTTATGAACAGATGGGACCGTTAATGCTTGAGTTCAACAATAACCTCACAGCATTCCCAGCAGTCATTCTGGTATCATTTAAGCAACTCAAAGAAAGTGTTAGGTTGCATTTAATTCGAGCAAAAATACAAGAAAATCGACCATAGACTTTGAACAGCATATTAAGAAATTAATATAGTTTATCATGGTGATTGCAGCATTTCACAGTATCAATGTAAGTAGATAAATATTATCTATCATACTGTAGGCTAATGACAACAAATTTTTCCTGCTGAAGGGGCATTTATTTCTAAATACTAAAATGCTAATAATTCTAAAATAAAAAACAACTAAACTAAACTAAACTTTAAATACTAAATACTCTAAATACTAAAATGCTTGCTAATGATAATTATAAGATGCTTCAGTTGTTTGCTGTAAGACATTCTCTCATCACTTCCACGTCCCTGTTGTCTCATCTCAGTCAATTTATAAAAACTTCAGTGATCCTTAAATGTTTTTACATCAAAAAGATCAAGCGTGTATCATAAATATGCTGAAGTAATAATGTTTGTTCGTTTTTTTTAATCCTGCATGAACATCTCAACATCTTTCAACCATAAACAAGCATTTAACTGCTGCCAAATGAATACAAACACTTTCTGCCCAAATTTAGTTTTTCCACTTTAGAAAGTTGCATTCGTCAAAAATAGTGGTAAATATCTTAACTATTTCGGCTTGACTGTGGTCAGTAAAGAAAAAATGTTCTTTGTAGAAATAAAACTGTCTGTCTTTTAAAGTTCAAATGATGATCAACTCCTTGGTTAATATTACATAATGCAGTGTAAAGATAGTATTGAAAAAAAATAATATCCATTTACAAAACTGGTCCGCACATGCATAGGTCACACCCTATTCGCATTATCCCTGGTCTTTCTTTGTGCATGAACCATATAGAGCCTATTCATCCTAAAAAGCCTAGTGGATCTATTTTCCAGTAGTGTGAATGTATTTATACCAGCAACTAATTAGTTGAAACTATAGATTAACTAATTGTTATTACATAAAGCTCTGTAATTATTGTTTTTTTTTTTTTACAAATCTTATGAAAGAAAAGTAAAACAAAACCTATGACATTAGTAGTTTTTTCAGTGTGTCACAGCTTTTTCTTGAATGGCTGAAAAAACGAATAGAATCTTTTGAATGAAGATTTAAAAAAATTAGATTAGCCAAATTAAAAATGGCCTTTTAAAACGGCCATGTGAAAGGGGACTAATCCATAAAATAAAAAGCAACAAAGATATTCTCTTTTGTCATAGCAGTACTTACATCATTAACAGTAGTCCGTAATGCTGGGAATCAGAGAAGTCTGGAGGAAATGCAAGCTTCAGTGGCAGATCTAAAGACAAAACAAACAAAAAAATAAGCATAACTAATGAACACACCTCTGAAAAACCTTCAACCAACACAACTACAACTAAAGAGTTAAATAGTGGACCAAAAAAGTAATTTTCAGTTCAATAAACAAAAACGTTAATAAAGCTTAACGTTAGTAAAACACAAAATATATTGTGAAGCATAAATAAGATCTGGGTATTAAGAATTCAAATCTCAGTGGTCTTTTGCCCGACACATTTGGCTGCTGTCTGAGGGTGAAGAAAGGGAGTGGTTGCCTCAAGAGCCTTACCATTGGGTGTTAGGGTTGATTCTAAGCATCACCAAAAGTTTGAGTGTTTTTGTGGCAGCAGCTGAACAAGAGTAATGTCCATCTGCATTGCCATTTTAGCTTGAAGAGGTGGTTTCGAGGCACACATGATTGATGTGTCAATTTTTTTCAATTGACAAACATCTGTGCATCGTAAGCATTAAGTCGCTTTTCTCCCTCTCACACTTGCCAGCTTTTTTGCTCACAAACCAGCTCTTCTCTAAGGCTTTGATACCCAGCTGCTCAGTCTGGAACAGTTCTCTGCTATCTAAAACAGTTCAAAGCCATTTGAAACTCGGTCTTCCAAATCAGTGTTTATAAAATGCATGGCAACCTCACAGGAATTAACTGACCATGGCTAACCATGATAAACAACATCATTTTTCATGCCAAATGAGATGAACAATCTTCATCTCACCAAATAAACAAACACCTAAACAAATCCATGCCTACTCACTGTGAAACACATTTGAAAATCTTTTGGTAAATAAATATTTACCAAAGCGGTCAGTCTTCAGGGTAATATTCTCAAGCCGCTGGATCCTTTTATAACTCAGAGCAGCTTTGAGGAGCGTATTATTTTCCAGAACAAAGTTACCTGCGCACACAGTTTATGATAATGAGTAAACACATCACTAAACACACACACACACACACACACACACACACACACACACACAGAGATGAGTGAGAGAGACCTAAATTGTGTGGTCACAAGGAGAGGGAAGTGAAGACCACAGTGATCACACAGTCAGACACTACCACCTTTATTGGCAAAAACTGTCATAGCCTGAATTGTGTAATAAATGTGGACATCCTTACCGTTATATAAAACAATTGTAGAAGCATTTAAATAATAATTATAATAATAATAATTATAATAATAATAATAATAATAATAATAATAATAAGAAGAAGAAGAAGAAGAAGAAGAAGAAGAAGAAGAAGAATGAATGAATGAATGAATGAATGAATGAATATAATATTTATCGTAAGTGAAATTACCTTTACTGACTTGTCAAAACATGGCAGGTCAGTATTTGGCATTAGATATTATTGTATAGCATAAAAATTATCTGACCTTCTAATCTTTGGGCTGAGCAGTAGACTGAGAATTTAAACCTAAATCAGGCCTACAAAAGGAAACTCTAGAAACTCACCAGGCAGTTCCAGATCACCGTTGTTCATTCTTCTGCTGTGCAGTGCTGATAGAACAACAACAAAAAAAAACATTTCACATGAAATAACTTCAAAATCAATGATAAACTTCTACTAATAATAAACACAATACTGAATAATAATAGAAATACTGGATGACTTGCTACAGAAAGCTTGTGCAACCTGTGATATAAAAAATATTTGCACATAACTCCATTATTATGAACTTACTGAACTGGCCTTGAGAAGAGTTTTTGCATGTTTTTGGACTGTGGGAGGAAAACCTTAGCACCCAGAGGATACCCACGCGGACATTGAAAGAACATGCAAATTCCGCACAGAAAGGAGCGGGACCACCCACCCGGAGATCAAACTCGGGACCACCAAGCCACCGTGCCACTCGAAAACATTAACAAAAGTACATATTATGTATGTGTGTATCTATGAATAAATGTATGTATGTGTGTGTGTATGCATCTACATACGTGTGGATTTGTATCTATGTATGTGTGTGTGTTTGTATGAGTCTTGTATGCTTGTATTAAAGGAACAAACACTTACACTTGTAGAGTGTGTGAACAATCACTGTGGGAGCACCAGGTCCTAAACAGAGCAGAAAGTGTTAGTAGAATAGAGAATAGAATGATTGTGTGTTATTCTCATCTTCAACCTAAAAATACACTGTACAGAGCCTCCAGCACTATGTGGTATGGCTTAGTAAGTTTTAGAGAGTGGATATTGTACCTTTACAGTTCAGTATAATGTGCTGGTTTGTTGGATTGAAGTCAGCACTGAAGAATGTGCAGTTCTTAATCATGTCACAGGTCAAACATCGCCGAGAAAACAAGCCCATCGTGGACACACTAAAGAAGCATAAAGTACATTTATTTTTACTGGAGTTAAAACTTAAAGCTTATTCTAACAACACCTAACATGGCTTGTTGTAGTACAACAATGACAGATTAATTTCATTAGTGAAAAGAACATAAAGTAATTTAGGAAAGGTTTCATGATTTAGTGTCTGATTATTTAATACCATGTTGAGCTTTCTTAACTAAAAGCATTTTATACTCTCGGAGAAGCCGAATCTCCCAATTTCACACAAACACAGAGGTATGTGGATGTTATCTGGATTTCACAAAAATACAGATTCGTCTTATTCACTGCACTTGATGACGTTTCAGCACACCGCTCAAACCACACCTTGAACGAACCGGCAATTTACTCATTTTTTCTCTCTTTAACCAACAAAGTTTTTTTTTAATCTTTGTAAGAAAAGATGGCTTTGACACAAGCACAAATATTAAACAAGGTCCTAAAAAAAATCATGAAAAGTGTATTTTATAAAAATTAAACACTGTGTATTTGTTATGAACTCGATTGCACTAGTTTAGCCATGTGCTGGTTCGCAGTGCAGCCGCCGCATTGACATACTGCTGGTTTACAGCACGGCTGGCTTACCCCGGTTGTGATCCCAGCCGATCCGATGAGCCGCATGCAACTTTGCAGAGCAGCCGGCAGTTTAGTATAGGAGCAGATGGCTGCTTGCGAGCTGCATGCTGGCGTGCGACATGGTTGGTAATACAGATTGTGTTTTTCCATCTAGAGCTTATTAGATCAAGGCTCATTAAGGCTGATGGCCTGCACCTGGCACGGCTCTATTTAAGCTGGGCTCTATTTAAGCCAAGTAAAGCCAGTTTGTGGTGCCGCACCTTCGCCCTATTCTCAGTGTGTCATGCTTTCGAGGCTCCCAGTGGGGTGCCCGCTACTAGTGTCAGTTTCGATACCTTCTGGGTCTGCTTAAAGGGTTTAGAAGTATAAGACACACCAGTGAATGCCCATCCTCATGCAACCACCTCGCTCCAGTCCCTTCATCCTTCTGCGATGACCAACAGGTCCAGGATTTCTTCTTCTGCCTGGCCGCAGTGGTTTCTGCCATCGGGCAGGTGCTCCAGATCATCGGTGGGTCAGCAAGCTCCTTGGGATCACCAGCGTTCTGGCGCTCATCGGGGCGATACACCCCACAACGCTCCACTGATCCCCAGAATGTCCCTTAGCGCTTCAGCAGTTTCAATTATTAACGTTCTTTTTTGTTTGCAGCCAGTGTGAAAAGTCCCCAAAGGATATGTGATCCCATCCGGGGATTCCATGGCACACTGCAGCCTTTTAGCCCCCTCCAAGCAGAAAGGACTATGCAAGTTGGGTCATGGCTTTTTGTTTTTGTTTTTGTTTAAATGCATTTATTGTTCTGTTATTTGGTTTATTTATCATTAAATTATTTTTTGTGGCTTTATTCCACATCCTTGTGTTTTCTTCCCCCAGTCCACATAACAGTATTAAATTAAATTGATTATATGTGAATAGAAAACTGAAGGTTACAAATAATCAATAGTGTGATCAGAATAAATATGAACTACAAAGGAAACAGGACAATATTTTATGGACTGTATGAACAAATATGAGTGAGGCTTTATTTTCTAACCTGAAGAGATGACGTGTTCTTGGTGATCCTTCAGTGCTTAGGAAGTATCTGTGGGATAAAAACATGCTGAGATTGACATCGGACACTAAAGTATTTTTACAGACTTTGCTCAAGCCCAAGATTCATCTTTCATTAATCTTTAGTGTGTTCCACCACTGCCACTATGCATTTCACTTACAGTAGCACTTACTCAATGGCAATTTACTCAACTGCAAATAATAATATAAGAGCTTCTGGAATCAAAATATGTTCAGCAATTTAGAAGAAAAATGGACATACCAGACAATCAATAACTTTTGTGTTTTTGTTATTACTGCAATTTTTTCTTCCAGTTCAGTCATCGCAAAACTCCACACAGTGTTGCCTCGTAATGCAAATGTGTGCATGTTTATATTGATCCTGTAAAGGATTTGTGGCTGTGAAAAAGGAGGCTTCAGATTACTCACATGGTGTGCAAGCTCTCATCATAGGCCAAAATTTCTGTCACTTCCCAGTTTCCTGATGTAAGGTGACGCACCTCATTTTGATCCGCCCTAACCTGATATATTCACAACAACAACAAAAAGAGAGGTAAGATTGCTGATTTGTTAAGGATTCACTAACCTTCAGATGCCAAGTCTGATTACCAACCTAATAATAGAACAGAAGTTAATTTGCTCTGAAACTATTTTATTAATTTCTTTATCTATTCAGGGCTGTAATAAATACAATTACTTGGAAAAAAGTAAGGAAACACAGGTCCACACACACACACACACACACACACACACACACACACACACACACACACACACACACACACACACACACAGGAATATTAGTATGTGAGGGAGAACACTTTAGACAGAAAGTAGGGCTGTTGTAGCCTAGTGATTAATGTTCTGAACTATTGATCAGAGGGTCGTTGGTTCAACCCCATCAATGCCAGGTTGTCTCTTTAACCCTCAATGGCTCAGACTGTATATTGTCAAACAACTGTTCATGACATCTGAGAATCAAACATAGGACCATTTTGGTTACAAGTACTACCCAACCAACCACCAGGCCAAAATTATTTTATGCAACTGTTTCATATTAAAATCAGAAAAAGAATGAACTTATTTTAATTTTGTATATAGGATGCAATTTTCCTGAAACATAATGCATAATTTTCTGCATTTGTGAGTATTTACAGAACCATTTTTTATCCACTACTGTCTGATGGTGGGGTGCTTTTAATTTGATGATGTTAGGTATTGAAGATCTACAGGGGTTCTTTTCAAGGTAAAAATGCCTAATGTTTTACTATGCCCAATACTAAATATAATATGATCATACAGTAGCATCATGCCTAAGGATAAAGTTATAACTTTGTCTATCATCTTATATTATCTACACTAAGGTTGTCAAGGAAACATAACAATAGCAGTGCTTAACATGATAAGCATGTAATGATAAATGTAATTATATTCATTAAGCTGTATAACAGAACCGTTGTAAAAAGAATAAATACTGACAGGCGGAGAGGATTTGTCAATATTTTTTCCCAATCAGAGCAGCACAGCGGAGTCAGATGTTTACCTGTGTGGTGAACATAGCAATGTGATGGAACTCCCCATGACCACCCTGCTTCACAGGAACAGACAGAAAAAATCGGCTGCCATCGTGTGAGAAGAAAGGTTCCTGATTCTACACAGAGAGAAAAACACACACTGAGTTACAACACGGAGTACTAGAGCTCTATAGCACTCTTTAACTGAAGAGCTCTCCACAGGTAACACTTCTCAAAACAGACTACAGGGTTCAGGCTCAGAGAGAAAGATCTCACCTGTTTAGAGAGCCAGAGCTCTGACATCTCCTCGTGTCTCTAAAAAAACACAAAAGATTGATCACCCGTTGAGTTCCGTTCTGATGTGTGAACATGTAAGTGTGTTAGAATGTGTGTATTGTGTGTATAATTTGTGTGTTTAAACCTTGATGCAGGCTCCGGTGGTGGAATCACAAAGGGTCAAGATGGAAACATTCTGAGCTCGGTTTAACCACCTGACAGCCATCTTAGTCTTACTGATCCACTTGACCATCACTATGTAGTGCTCCCTATCGAAACAACACACACATGCAGGCCTGAGTGTCATGAGCAGGCTTGAATTATAAGGACACAGCCATATAATGCTCTAGTGCACACTACTGCACAAAGAGATACAAGAAAAATAATTCTTTTTTTCAAGCCACACCAAAAGTAATTACAGAAGATAGAGTGAGGGCTGAACACTTAATTGCATTTTAATAGTGAAAACAGTTTTTCGGCTCTTTAAATAAATTACAATTAACCAACTGTGATATTTGTGAGTTTAGCTCAATTTCAGAGATAGGAATAATTAAGCAACTCGTGATTTGATGTGATTGCAAAATTTAATTTCAAAACAACCCCTAATGCATCTTAAATACATTTTAATGCATATTAAAGGGCTTGGCACTGTTGGTTTATGCCAATAAAAAGATTCATATGATGGGCAGAAGTGGGTAATAGACTTCATCCAGCATGATTTGTTCTAAAGGATTTAATACACAAAAGCATAATAAGAACTATTTTAAAAATGAATTAACATGTGGGATGCAGATCAAGACGAAACTCTTGTATTTAGTCATTAATAATACCACTCCTTGTTTGTTTTACTGAACTATTATCTTGAATGTAATTAACCATGTTGGTACATGAACATTGTAACATGTGGTGACATTTTAATTATATAGTATTCAATGGTATAACTTTAATTACATTATCTTAAAAATATTTTAGGATATTATGGTAACTAAGGATTGTTAGGATTGTTTGTGTTTTTAATACACACAAATATATATATGTGTTTAAGGTACTGGACAAGTAATCAAAAGATCACTGGTTTGAACACCACCAATTCCAGATGGCCACAGTTGGATCATTGAGCAGCCCTTAAGACCCTCACTTGCTTGTTGGTGTAATGTAAGTTGCTTTAGCACATTCATGATTCTGACATGGTCTATCGGGTACAATATTATTTCTGGGATTTAAATATTCATCCAAATATCGAACAGCATATGAGACACAATGTAGCACACTAGCAGTGACAGTCTCTGCCTCTGGGTCTCTGAGACCCAAACCCAGAGGCAGGGCATTTGGGGTAAAAACTATGCCAAATCAATAATGTGAACCACAATCCACCATGGCGAGCCCCAACGGGACCAGCCGAAATGTGACACAATGTGAGCACAGCATATGGTGGCTTGATTCACATTGCATCTTATTATCTTGTATTCCTATTTATGCATGCATTTTTTCTCTTTTTCTCCATGTTTAGCATAGCCAATTAGTCTTCCACAGCTGGGATGTTGAATGAGTTTGAGGAGGGTATATTTCCTTGCTCTACACCTCTTCCCCATCACTGACAATCACTGTTCTTTCGGAGGAAGTTTTGTAAGCAGTGGTGATTACAGGGATACCACAGTTACGTCAGAGCATACATTCAAATCTTAGAAAAGTCCATGACAGCTTACATCTGCCTCACCAGAGCGTTTGTGGGATTTGACTGTCTAGCCACTCTAAGTTTTATTCACAAAACACTAGAACACTTTGACAGTTTCCACGAGCTCACCTGAGTTTAAGTTCATCGGGTGGAGTGAGTTCCAAAGTGTGAGTCGGTCCATAAAGATTTACCACAAAGAGTTTCACCATGGGGTTGGGCTGACCTGCCTTCAAACACATCAACACACGTTACACATTACTAACACAAAGCAGAGCAGCTGAATGTAAAAGTAACTAGTGGTATAGTTGACTAGCACAGTGAATATGAGGTGCTATCTAGTATGTTCTGTGTGTGTGTGTGTGTGTGTATGTGTGTGTGTGTGTGATACCTTAGGGTATGGGTACTGTTTGCCTTTGGGATACATCGCTCCAGTGAATGTGGGTAACACCATGTTGGGCACCAGGCTGTCATTCAATACCAAAAATGCTAATCGTTCACCATCAGGAGACCACCAGTGAGCCACATGTGTTTGCAGAATCTCCTCTGCACACACACACATACACACACCCTTGATGTCCACTGCTTGTAAATGAATGATGCTGTCTGTATAATCAAGAGATCTGATGGAATGATGAAGCGAGTGGAATTTTGATTAGAGCTTTCATTAACACTTTGATCTAAGCTATGTGTGTATTTGTGTGTGTGTGTGTGTGTGTGTGTGTATTAGCCATCTGAAACCAGATGAGTAATAATCAATGCATTACATCTCTGAGTAAAGACTTGTCGACACAATTTAATTATCAAACGTGAATGCATAAAAAGGAGTTGCACATCTGCATCCACTAACTCAAACTTACAACCCCTTCACACACACACACAGACTCACCCACACACACAACACAGCCCCAGATCCCTCACACTGATCAAATTCATTTTTAATCAGTGTCTGGGATAAACTTACAAGCTGTTCCATCTGAATTAGGATTATTGCAGCAGAATGAGAAGCGAATGCTTTATTTGAGCAGAAAAACAAATTTTCTTTTCACTACACTTGTAAATTATTAATAAAAGTTTAAAGGAAAGTGTGTTGAGATTTGTAGATATAATTGCACACATGCTAAACAAGTTGTAATAAAATCTAAATATAGAAACACCATTTTGGCAACTTGCTTGAAATATTCATGTATAAAGAAATCCTTGATACCACAAGAAATTTTGTTTTTAAAGATCTGGATTATTAGATGAAATATTTTTTGGCAGGGTGCCATGCACTGACCCATTCCTGCTCATAGTTTTACCTGTTGTTCAATGTTTCAGGTCTTACATGATCAGTGTTCCAACTATGTGTTTTAGACACAACATGTTACAGCCGGAACAGTTTAAAAATAATTAAAAATCAACCTTATACTGGTAAACATTTATCTTCTAACTGACATGGGGTAAATTCCATCACCTTAATGATTTTAGTACTGTTATAAGGGTGAAATATATTTACAATGGTAATTTAAATATTTAGGTATAAGTCAGATGTCAAATCAAACTAGTTTGCCTAATATAAATACATTTACAATATATTAAGGAGATTTTCAATCATGTCTATTTACAAAGGTTTTAACGAAATGCAAGAAAAAGTAAGAGATAATTTAGAGATAATTACTATTTAAAAATGTACACAATTGAACAAAAATAGTATATCTATTAGATGTAGGTTAATTAGATGTAGGTTAAGTGGGGTGTTTGACCAATTTTATGAATGGGAACATTCATTAATCATATTGAACCTTAAGTGAATGAATTACAAAATATCTGTTAATTTCTCACGTTTTGAACAGCTGCTGACTGCTGCAGGGACAAGTTGAAATGACACAAACAGGTGTGGGTCCAAATAACTTCATAAGTGTCATACACAGACATTTTGCTGACTGAAGGTCATGTGATTGAGCTATTTGTGCATGTGTCTGTTTAATGTGTTAAGGCCCATCAATGAAAGTGAACCAGAGTCATGCAACTCGCAAAGGTTTTACACTCATAACTGGCAGAAGTTTTCTCTGAGTGGAAAAGATTTGCATTCCAGGCTATCAGTCAGAGTGGGATGTCTGTTAGCTAATGCGCTCAGGACCGGGCTGCGAGTGACACCATTGACACTCAAGCCTCAGCTGGAGACATCTTGAAAAGCACCAATGCTACTCTCATTATCTTTTACACCAGGGGTCCCAAACCACTGACCGGTTTCACACAAGATATAATTTACAGACCGGCAGGGGCGGGAGGATTTAAAATAAAATTAACACTATGAGCTTAATAAACAACACCAAGTGCATAACAGTATTATTCACCAATGATGGAAAATCAGTAGGAAGTCTTGTTTTGCCATCACAGAAAAAAGACAAGATGCTGGAAATAAAAGCAGTGCTTTCATTATTTTTTCAAACTATCTCTGGATATTCTACCTTGATTTTAATAAAAAAAAACACTGGCAGTTTTAAAGGTGACTAAAACATACTGTAAAGGCCACCATGATATGCAATCTTCAGCTGTTCCTCCTCCAGGAAGGACGTGCTTGACACGGCAGGTGTGTTTGCACCTTTCAGAGTTTAATTTTCAGTTACACTGGTTGCTAAAACACCTAGCATTTTTAAATATTTTAATCAAAGCTTGCGGGTTGGACACTGAAACGTTTTGCACATATTTCATGTCATAAGTAACTGTCTGTCATTTCATTTATTAATAATTAATTCTTTCATTTTTGCAGAATTTTATGACTATTAATAAAATAAGTAGATTTAATGAAAGAAGTAGAATTATTGATATAAGTAAATTTACTAGAGTAAAATATCATTAAGACATCATTTCAAGGCTTAGTAACACTACTAGGTGGTGTGGGAACCATAAAGATCCTAATGATTCTGACATCAACATAATAAGCAAACGTGAATGCGCAATACCGTACATTTGCAAACAAACATAGAATAAACATTCTAATCATGGGTAAACAAATTAAATGAGTAATGAGAGTTACATGGGAGCCAAGTATAGACTAGTAATAAAAGTCAAGAAAGTGTTTCCACAATTTTGGCCAGCAGTGTAAACAGAGAAATTAGTTTTGTGCTGCCCAGTAATAAGCTCTTTGGTCTCTGGCTTGGTGGTTGGGGACCACTGTACACTCTAGCTCAATAAATGTGTAAAAGCATCGTTAAAATACAAAGTTATGTTTTTATAATCAGTTTATGCACATCCAAACATTTTTGTGTCATTTTTTTAGTTTATTGTCCAATCATTACCTCGTTTATGACCAGGGACACAAAATGTCGTGGATGACCACTTGAGTGCCAGAATACTTGGGTGATTAAAAAACTGATTTATTTAAATGTTGACAAAAGTACATTGTCACACCTTATTTGGTTTTAAAATATTTGTTTTTGAAATAATAATGTTTTTTTAAAAAAATTAAAAACAAAATTCATTTATTCACTTTACTACAAAAAATGATTTTATTAAATTAGCTTATTTTATCAGTATAGATTGGAGCTAATTAAAACACATTTTATACCAAGGGTGCCAAAATATTTAACTAGACTCTTCTAAAAGAGAACACTGACTATAATTTGATTGAAATTTGTTTTAAAAAAAATAACATTCTCTCCTACCCTCATAAAGCCAGTCAGTAATCCCGTTGTACACGACGCCCTCCTTCCCTGACGAGGTCAACCTCAGAGAGTTACTTTTCACGTCTGACTGGTAATAGATGTTATTCTCAAAGATGTACACCTGCATACAAAAGTTCAGGAATCAGAATGAGTTCACACTGAATCTAAGATAGACATGCTTATCAGCTCCTGATCTAGGATCTCTGCGTGATGTCGTGTCTCGTCTGATCTAACATTTCTGATTCAACTAATGGGCTGATTAGCGAGTCTGTCAGTAGAGAAATCAGGTGAGTTAGAACAGTGCATACACAAAATTATGCAAAGCAGTGGGTTACCAGGGCTTAAATGAAAAACCCCTGCTGGTCAGTAATACTGAACATCATCTGAAGGTCATGATAACATACTGTAGCAGAGGACTACATCAAGCACTCTACAGCACCGGCTTCCTGCAGAGTGGACGAATTAGCTCACATTTTAAAAGTAGTGTAGTGCCAATGGGTCAAATTTCAGATGTTACAGAAACTTGAAATAAGTGACTGTAGAAACATTGGTGTCACATATAGCCAAGCTAAACATTTAGAATCTTTCAGTTTTACAGTATTTGGTGTAATAAAATATACGGATGGGCCAAATGCTTTGCAAATGCTTTGCAATTTCTGAAGGGTGAGTGTGAATATTGTCTCTTAAATACAAGAAATATTATGGCATTTTCATAAATATAATGTTTCCTATATAATACACACATATAAATATATAATTATGTATTCAAACACTTTTTTGTAAATACTAATTGTTTTATACCATTCTAAAAGCCCTCATGCTGAATTATAATATTGATATATGTATATATTTTGGGCCCCACTTTATATACATATAAAGAAAACACTGCATGTCCGAGCAGCTACTTCTAGACTGAATAATTAAAGACCAATGTGAAGTTAATGCAAATCCAAAAGATGTTTTTTATTTCTTACCAGCTGCTGTCCCTGCATGCCCCATGCTGCATGCTGCAATCTTGAATTAGGCACTTCTGGTGGATCCAACACCTTAACTTCCCTGTCACACACACGCACACACACACATAATTGGACAACTGAAGAAGACTGGTTACCGCCTCACAGAAGCATTAATTTACCTGGTGTTGATGCTGTAGATAATGTACGAAGCTGTAAATGAGTGCCGGTAAACCTGAAATTATATGGAAAAAACAAACAAAAATAAAGACTTAAGTATCTGAAAAACATGTAGCAGCTTGAGCTTGTGAACATGATTCAACCCACCGTGTGTGTGTGCCATTATCACAAACAATCAATTTAATGCACATTTGTTTACACTCAGTCCACTAATAATGGAAGCGAATTATCAACCGTATCAACACAGGCATTACATTTAAAATACAACCGTCACATAGGACCGCAACTGTAGCTGGGTTTTTTCACTTTTCAAAAATATAAGCATTAAAGTAGAAAGTTAATCCACTTGTAAATGTGGAGTGATTCACATAACTACACTGATAATGCAGGAACACAAATAAGTTCCTTTGAAGTTCTTTCCTTTGTAGTTCCATTTCTACACTCACAAACATGGAGAGATTTTTTTAGTAAGCACTTTATTTTGTACTACAGGCAGGTATGAATGGAGCCTTGTGACACAATAACAACATGCTGTCTAGCTGTGAAGTCTAAATTCATGAAAATGTTTCATTAGAAACAGCTTAATACTGGTCAGGGCTGCAGTGGTCTACAGATCACACTGTGAACTCTGAGAACAGGGTCACAGAAAATCACCAGTCCTCCACAGGGTACAACCATTACTGACTTACCACCAAGGGAAAAGTAGACAGTAACTGTACGGCTCTCAGAAAAGAGTCTGCTTTCTTTGGTTCGAAACTCTGTGTTGTCACTGGCCCCTTACCAACTATAATGCACAAACCAGTACATTGTAGTGCCAGTCCAAAGCCCGGATTATTAGGAAGGTTGTGTCAGAAAGGAAATCTGTCGTAAAAAAAGATTCGAAAGATTTCTAACGAGAGCAACCGAACAGATTTACTTATTACTAAAAGTATTACTTATTACAGATATCCCATAAACTCTAACTAATTCAGTGCTGCTTTTCACTTTGTATCCAGCTGTAAAAGTTTATATATATACATTTTGTCTAAAAACTGTTCTAATTTGTAGGGTGTTTCATGGTAATCAGTGTCTGTTTTACAAGCTCAAACATCAATGATTCACAAACTAGAATGTTTGTTTTAGTAAATGATTAGTGGATGAGCTGAATCAGATATGTTGCAGATGTGTTGGCACAGGGAGCGATACTACACTGTGAAGCATTCGCCGAGTGTGGATTGAAAAAGCTCCGTGATAAAGAATCAAAGAGAACAGCTTAAATGGCATCAACTGGCTTCACACTGGTGAAAAGATAGATTACAGGCAGCAACTGCCAGCAGCACACACACACACACAGATACACACACACACACACACACACAAAGCCAAACTTATTCACTCAGAAAAAATCCAATATCAATTATTTAAGTCTACAGCAGACTGACTCTTACTCTGAGACACAGCATGGTGAGTCGATTGGTTGAGAGCTCTTGGTTGGACTTTCCCAGTTTCAATATGAACACCTGTATGAACTTCTGGCTGATTAGCACTGGCTTTTGTATAACCTCAGGTAAGTGAAGTGATTGTTTCTTAAATGATCTCAGATTATAATTGATTGAATTTGGCCTTGTATAGAAGGCAGTTGTAGCCCAGTGGTTTAGCTGCTATAGCATTGACCAGACAGAACATGTACAGCCCTCATCTTGGATTGTGCTTAAAAGTGCCTGCTAATTTCCATAAATAAACTGAATGTTGGTTTTGTGTGAACTGATCTCAGGAAAGTCAATACAGTGGGCTCATGTCTGGACCTGGGTAAGTAACAGACTCCTGTTAAAACTGTATGATTATTTTTGAAAATATTCAAAAACTACTAGAAAAGCTGATTGGATATACATTTCTATTTGAAGAGGCCGTTCTGGTGGCACAGCAGCAAAACACACTAGCACAACAGACCTGGGATTTCGAATACATCATATGATGTCTCTGCTACCCAACTGGGCGGCTGTATAAACAACAGATGACTGTTGTCCTCATGACAAAAAGCTACAACCTCTGCTGGTCCAAAGAATAATGCTGATCAGGGTGTGGCTGACTGGCATGTGTACTCGTTTCGTGCAGGTGACAAGATGTACTATGGATGGCATGTGTTAGAGGGGCTCCAGTAGAGAGGAAGCAAAATACAATTGGGTACCAATTGGATGTGTTAAAAATCAGGAGAAAGGGGAGAAAAAGCTTGTTAGTAAATATGACTGACTGTAGTGCATGAACTCGAATTCAGAGTTGACTTGATTAACTGAACGTGGGCCACTGTGTGAGTAAGTAAGTAAACTGATTGGACATGGGCTCCTGCATGACCTTAGATCATACATTTGATTAAATATCCACTTTTGTATTTGGGCTCTGCTAGGTTACTGGAAATGAGCTCATGTATGAGATCAGTTCAGAGAGGTGATGGATATGAGCTTCTATAAAAATTCAGTTTTGCAAGGTATTTGGATATGGATCTTTACTTAATGACACTCAAAAAGCTGTCCTTAAGATAAGACCTACTCGTGTCCTACTGTTCCTACACAAAACCTAAATCAGTATTTACACAGAAAAATATAATGGGCAAAAATCTTGGACTAAACCCAATAGTTTCTTAAGTCAGCTTATTTGAGACTTAATTTCTACACAAATACATTTTTTTCAAATTCATTCATTATTCACACAAGCTTAGAGATAATTACACCATCCATAACCTACTTACTGGCCCTCAGTCATTTCCTGTATGTAATGTTTTCAATGTGGGAGCCAAACTAAGACATCAGCTTACTCATGTATGCTGCTTCTTTCTACCTACTGTTGTCACACAGCAGGTGCTTGGCTTGGATGCAGCTGCTTGTTTGGTTTCACTCAAGCGGTTTAGCTTGTTTTCAGGTTGTGGGTCTCATGGACTCAGGCAGAATGAGAAAAAGGTCAGATGCAGTAACACTTGAAACCACTATTTGAAAACAGCATTACTATCCTAGTCCAGCTTTGATTACAGGGTATGTGGGCTCCCACTGAACGGCAGCAGTTGTCCCAATCACACGGCTTTTAAACCTCAACCTGGCTAGTAA
Source organism: Microcambeva bendego (assembly GCA_034509265.1). Classification (NCBI taxonomy): domain Eukaryota; kingdom Metazoa; phylum Chordata; class Actinopteri; order Siluriformes; family Trichomycteridae; genus Microcambeva; species Microcambeva bendego. Next base: position 2,655,322 of record JAYDZG010000010.1, on the reverse strand, counting down.
AACCGCAATGTATTTGTTCAAAATAAAATGACATTGTAAATAATTACATATTTTACAGGCCATATTAAGGTAATACACTGTATTACAGTGTACATTTGTACAGTGTACAATCTGTTCCAGTCTTCAGAGTAATCAGAGTCATTATTACAAGCTTTGCGTCACAACACTTCACTTCTATTATATCGTTAGCTAAAGAAGAAAACCCTTTTGCCTGGTGTAAACTGGGACACATTGTACACTGCTCGGACAAAGAAGAGGTTTTTATTAGACTGTTCTTTTAAGCAGTCACAAACACGATGATGTCAAAAACGTAATCAAGCTGGCTGAAAAAAGTCATGTTGAAGGATAATAAAGTGAAGACACACAAACATTCACAGATATACATAAATAGAAGCCAATATACTGAGTTTCAATTTATATACCGTAAATTCCGGCTTATAAGCCGCTACTTTTTTCCTGCACTTTGAATACTGCGGCTTTTAGGACGGAGCGGCTAATACAAGTTTTTTTTTCATGGCGCAGTAGACCAATAAAATTGAAGAATAGTTCACAGAGATCCAATGAAATTGTGCGATACATCATGCTCACTTTCACAGTTAGTTTCTGTC
>JAYDZG010000010.1:2590352-2623222 GCA_034509265.1 Microcambeva bendego | reverse complement strand
GTCTTTGTGTGTCTAGACCATTGCAAGACAGATTTTTATGGATATGCATCTGTGGTGTATAGAGATAAATGACTCACACACACACACACACACACACACACACACACACACACACACACACACACACACACACGAACACACACACGAACACACACAAGTGAGCTTTTTTACCTAATTTAGCAGGCAGCTTAGAGGTTAAAGTGTACAAACATTTTAAATGTGCAGGACAGAGGCCTGGAGCTAACACTGAACAAGACATAAGGGTTCATGCAGGCAAATTCATAAATACCAATATTTAGATGTATTAACATTTATAATCACACACACACACAGCCACTATTACTCTTCACTGCAGGCGTCCAAGGCAATATACAGCTGAATGCAAGTACACAGTTCAGGCTTACATTTACACACACTTTGAAGGGGTATGTAAAAATCTTTTCCACAATTTTTGTAGTTTAATTGTGCGGTAAAAATAAATGTTTAAAAAATTGGGGTCACAGTTTGCCGCATCACTGTCTTTGGAGAATCAAACTTGAAGGCTCATGTAGCGTCCAGGTCAGGGGTGGCCAAATAATTACTTACAAGGGCCAAAAGTTAATCTCAGTGAAGGGCCACAGGCCAAAACCAAAAAAAAAAAATTTTAATATTGCATTAAATTAAAAATTGATCAGGGTTTTATGGTAAATAAAACACTGTTTATTCAAATGAATTTTACTGTTTATTCAGTGATTTTATGGATGATAGAATATTCCATTTACAAGCAGAAACATTTGAACAAATGTAAATTTGTAAAGAAAAACATGCTTATTACAAAATATTTGTTAATCTGTATGCCACTGCCTCATACTCTGGTCTATTCATCCATAATTACCAGCCTCACCAGGGTTGGCATCCAGCCAAGAATAACCTGTCAATCAAAGTTTGACAAAGGATGCAAAGGATGCAGTGGGAGAAGTTCGGCCTTTTAATATTCCAGTTGCTTTAGAAAACAATAACTTTTATTTATAATTTAAGCTGCCAGAATAATTTCAACCTGGCTCAAGTTCTGTCAACCTGCAAAAATGTATTTTTTCTGCCAATCGGCAACAAAAAAGACCAATCTGGCAACCCGAGCTTCACTGCTGTCAGGAGCTCCACAGCACCCCCAGATCCTCTTTATCCAATATGTTGTATAAAACATATTGAACTGCCTAGGGACAGATCCACTGCAAACAGTAAACACTTCTACAATGACATATTTCCAAAACCACTGAAAGCTGTAGTGATAAAGTCTCTTAAATAGGAACCAGGATTCCTTCAAACTAACTAATTAAGAGCCAATTTCAAACTTGCCTTCCACAAACAGGAATATCGAAAAAATAATTTTAGCCTGAAACTTATTAGTGCATGAGGAAACACAGCAAAAATCAATGAAATCAAAGTCCCAATGACCCTGGTATGTGTGTATACACTCAGCACTGCTCTGTGTGTGAAGGCCATCTAAGTGAAAGATGTTTACAGTGCATCTGAGGTGTAACCAGTTAAATGAGGTACACACACGCACACACACACACACACACGTCGGCAAATGCCACAAATGTCCAGCTTATACTATTATACAAATACTAAACATTGGAATGAAAATAATTTTAATGTACACTTTATGTGAACTACCAATGGAAGTTTTTTATGTCCTTATATACACATAAATTTAAACATGTAACAATTTTATGTTTAGCACTTAGCAGATGCTTTTCCAAAGCGACTCCAGATTATCATGATTACTGCATGACCAAGTTAAGAGATGAATTATTTTGACATCTTAGCTCAACTTTTATAAAACTGTTGTTGTGGCTTTTAGTTTTCAACCTCTTCCTCTATTTTTTGCAATTTCTATGAAATATAATACCTATACATTTAAGGCCTACAATGCCTCTCTTGTTCTGTCAACTGCCTGTTTGTTGCCATTATAACAGCAATATACTCTGTCCTGCTTTACAGCATAAGTGAAAGTATTGACCTAAAGGGTGCACTTTCACACACTGTTTACACAACAGCTAGAAAATTAAATTAATGATTAATCCTTTTTGTTACAATCCTCAAACTGACATTATTTTTTAACTTTATTGTAACATGGTTGTTGGTGCCAGCAAGTAGAACACACAACTCAGGTACAACATTATTCCATTGTTTATACTTTTATTGCTTTACAGCAAATACAATCCCCACTTTGGGTAGAAAAGAGAACAAACAAAACTAAGCAAAGGTTTCTCTAGATGGCTCTGGTGCACAATCCTGTACACAAAACACACACACACACATACACACAAAGCACACACAAAGCACACAGAAAAAGCCCAAATAAAACAGGGTTCAAATACACAGCGTGATTAACTCCACGCAGGTGTGACTATTATTCTACCATACAGTCCCTCCCTAGATCTCCTTCCTCTATCTGAACCAAAACTCACCAGTCACATATCCTAGCCTCTACTGTAACCGTTTTCTAGCCACAACTCACCCTCCAGACAGGATAGGGAATATGACATTACCATCTGTGCACCTGGCCTGTCCCCATGTTGAATTTAAAGGGCTATAAAGCCAGATGCAAAAATGTGATCTGCACATTCTTCAAGGTTACCTGTAAAAAGTCCTAAAAAAGCTCCCACAAGGCAAACAATAAGAGCTCGGATCATGCATCACACTTATGGCTATGCCCATGCACATAATACAGAAGTTTCTAGTACCATATTAAAGTGGCCATATGCCTAAGGGTGGTAGATAGTTCATATGGTACATATGATAACCATGAACCATTGTATAATGTGTCTTATCCATCCCTGTTTTTTATTATAGAAGGGATAGATTAGGGCAAACCCAGACTATACCAAATGGCCATCTGTTGTGGCCACTTGGTCGAAGGCATGCATGACTTGGTTGAATTGAATGGCCGATCCAGGTGGAGATCTAAAATCATGGGCACTAGGCAATCCGCCACATTGTCTTTCTGTGCCATCTGCCCTTGGTCCCTGTCTTGGTTGCGTAATGCCCCCGGAGGCACAAACACACCAAGCATCTCAACTCAAATATTATTGCATCATGGTTTCTATCCAGCCTATGTTCAGCCAATGAAAAGGCCAGACACGTGGCTACAAGGGAAAACAGAAAAGGAAAGAAACAGAAGGGGATCCAAAAAATCTAAACATCAGATCTCACCAATGCCAGCTACTCAATCAAACCCAATCTCTTTAAAAGAAGTGATCTTCCACTCCAGAGTCTGCCACTTCCTGTGTCCAGGGTTAATATAGTGTTTCAGACAAATGCAGAAAAGAATGCTAGAATAAGAGCTGCAGGGAAAAGAACTGGACACAGTCCAGCCTAGTGTACAGTTTACTGAAACACACAGAACAACTCAATGTGCCAGCGGCAAAGTGGCCAAAAATAACTGTATTTACAGCTGGAGTGAGTTATCGCATATTAAAGTATGTTGAATGGAATGTAGCAAGGCCTTCCACCCTCAGTTTCTCAAATTACATTGTGTCACAATAAGCATCTTCCAAATGGCATAAATGTAAAAATAACATTTTAGTCTGATAATTGTGTGGCTTCATTGATCTTTCAAAATAAAAAACATAGTGATTCAAAAAAACCTTCATATCTCACTTTCACATCTTTTTGAGACCATTTTAAGGGCCGTTTAACATTCAGCAGGGTCTCCTCTCGAGGTTTTGTGAGTGCTTTATTTATTTATTTTTGTCTATTCCCATGCCCCCTTACCACCACCCCTTGACTGTGATTGATTTTATTGTTCAGTGTCTGCACCTGTTCCCCATCACATCCCAATTTGTCTAAGTAATTATACCTCATTTGTCTGTTACCCAGTTCATGCATTTCCTTCTGTCTGCACATAGAGCATTGTTTCGTTTCAGTATGTACTTACATATAGCTGACATGGTAATAAAGCCTCTTGAACCATGTTTATTTGTGTTTGCGATTTTCAAGTCCATTAATTCATTCAATCACTTTGTGTATTCATCTTTCAGTATTTAATCTTTGCCTGACTACGATTATGAACATGGTGCTGAGTACTCTGTGGTCCTATTTTTTGACTATTGCGATTTACTCTTTTTATGCTTTTATGCTTAAATACATGGCATTAACCACCACTGTGTATGTTGTTATGTAAATATACTGTACATGTAGAATGGTTACAGAGAGCAAGAGTATTGAGCTAAGAGCTAAGACACTGTCTTACCATTAATCCAGCGAGCCTCAGGATCATGTACGTAGAAATCAGGACCAAACAAGTCATCCACTGTCAGCTTGGTATCACTGCCAGCCTGATTGTCAGCTGTCAACAAACAACAACAACAACAAAGAGCTGAAATACAGGGAATACAATTGCACAGGTGTATGACTGGATCCCTTAAATCTACATGCAAATATATGCCCTTGTACTTTCAAGATTCTATGTAATGAATTACCTTATCTGATAAATATGATTATTTAATGTAGGATTATGAATGGCTCTGTCTGGATGGAAATGATCTTTGTAATATAGATAATGTAAAGTTTTAGAAAGGTATATTCATTAGTGCTAATGTTGTTGCCTTTAAAAGATAAAAAAATACATAAAATATAAAAAGTAGAAAAGGAAGGTCTAAGAAAAGGAAAAGTGCTTGTTAGGTACAATGTAGGAAAATAATTTCAGTTCACATTCACAGTTTACTATTACAGAACTGTTTGTCACTTTGGTTTAGATAAACCATCTTCTGAATGCTAAAATGCAATACACTAGTGTTATAGGGATATTGTATCCTATTGGTTAAGGTACTGGACTAGAAATCAAAAGGTTGTTGTTTCAAGTCCCACCAGAGTAAGGATGCTGCTAGGCCTTGAGACATTATTTGCTTATACTACATACAGTCACAGAACTGTAAGCCCATTTGGAAATATGGTCCATATATTCAAATAATCTAGTATAATAAATTACTGTGAAAAAAAACTTGACTTATTTACACTCTTGAGTCCTTTTACAGAAGTGATCATTCAGCAAATTTTTCAGCTGTCAGGATTCTGTCTGGTTTCTTATGATAAGCTTCTCAGAACTGGCTTAGCCCATCCATACACCCCTAATGCTGCACCTAAAAGGAGCGATTTAGAGCCTGTGATTTTATGTCATGTTATTTATGTATATAAAGATGTGCTTCTCAACATCTGAACACTGTGATGGCTGCTATAAAGACCTGTTATTATTACACTAGGGTGGCACGATGGCTGCCACCTCACAATAAGAAGTCATGGGTTCGAGCTCCAGGTAGGGCGAACTGTGCCAAGTCAATGGTGCGCACCAGGATGGCAGCAGCCAAAATATGAGGAAAAGCTGCTTATGGAGACACTGTTGCAGCTTGGTTGATATAAAATGTGCTGCATTAGGTAGCACTACTGGGACCTGGATTTGCGACTGGGCTCTCAGTAGTGGTACACACTGTTGCACATTTGGAATAATTGTTATCATTATTAATAATTCATTTTTGCAAGCAGAGATAAGGGTCAATTTTGGATACCATACACAAAGAGCAAAATACCCTAGAGAGGCTGCTATTCCTTCACTGGACATCACTTACTAATCTACACCACGGTGTAAGTTTACACTTGGGTTCACCTGCTGCGTATTTTTGTGGTTGGAGAGAAAATAACAGATATTCGGTTTAGATTTCTATTTGTATTTGGTGTTTATGTATTTTATTTCATTTTTCATTTTCATCCTAGTCAGGGCTGTGGCGTACCAGACTCCATTTGTAAACTCTGACCAGATACTGAGCACATAACCTGGACAGGGAGCCACTGCAATTAGTGGTTGTGAGGAAGGGTGACAGACCACTGCCCCAAATGAATGCTTTATTTTTTTTTCATTAATTAAAAAGGAAATTGTTACATTTATTTAATTCTAAGAACTAATTATACACCTAGTGTTCCCTGTTAATAATCATGACCGTTCCAAGTTTATTTTTACATTAATGTCCCTTTAGTATGGTCTTAATTTGGTTAGGTTTTTATTAATTTTATTTTTATTTCGCTTTTTGTCTGGTGCTGAAATGAACAACTTCCAGATTCCAGCCATATCATGTCTACAGTGAATAACCACAGCAGATCGTGATCCTGACACAACCCTCCTATTTATCCGGACTTAGAGTCAGTACTACAATGCACTGGTTTGTGCATCCTAGTGGCCAGAGCACTGCTCCACCTGACACTACTTTATAATGCCTACTAATCTTGATAGTTTACTTATAAGTTGAGTCAACTCTGTTTAATGACAAAAAAACCCAAATGGTTCCAGATTCACAATTTCACACATTGTTTTCCATTGTGTGCCCCAATAAAGAAAATAAATTATCCCAGTCCTTTCACCTGAGGCAAAGTCTTATAATATTGTTTAATTTATTCCTCTTTAAGGAATAATTATACATTTACCAGAAAATTACTTAAAAAGTATTGTAAAAGAAAGTTTAAAGAAAACTAATTAAAAAGTATTGTGTGTGTGCATTATACCTGGAGTAAGGAGGATGACTGACATGGTTATGAGTGAACAGACCAGTAAGATAACCAGCAGAGCAATGGCAATTCCCTTCCAGTTTCTCTGAGGAGGACTCACCCCACCTAGATCCTATAGAAGGAGAAAAATGATCTGATCAGATCAATCCGATCTAAACTGCTGGTGTATAAAATTCCGTCAACTTTATGGCTTGGCCTAACTGACATATCTGGTAAGTCCCCATGACTGTGTGAGTTTACTCTGGGTGCTCCGGTTTCCTCCCACAGTCCAAAACATGCAACTGAGGTACAATTGAACTTGTGTAATGAATAACAGTTTCCTGTCATGCATGTAACCAAGAGTTTAAAAAAAACATTAAAATTCCAATAAAACAAAACAAACATAGCTGTTATATTACACTATGATCCCATCTAAAAAGGGCTACTATGGCTTTGCCCATTTAAAATCAAGTTTAGCGAGAAAAAACTGTAAGGGTATGCTGAGAGGACATTTGCCCAGATGGCTAGATTAAATCAAAGAACCAGTAGATACAAATCTACTGTTAATTGAATTGGTAAAAAAAACATGGATAACAACGTCCAAATAAAAGCAAACATCATACTGCCTTGAGCTTTGTGTCAGCAGCACAAAGATTAAGCCCTTGTTTCAAAACTGCCACTCGATCAACATTAGTTGCTAATACAATATAATTAATGCACTATCATGAATAAGTCAAGAAAAAAATGTTGTAACATTTATTTTTAAGAACAGTGGTCTAGTAGTTGGAGCTTTGGACTATCAACTGAAAGGTTGAGAGTTCACATGCCAGCTCTGCCATACAATGGTTGACCCTGCGCTCAAATTTAGCTGTTCTGTACATCTGCATATGTAAATATGTCATTAAATCAAAGGCGTTTTGTTGTATTCTTATATTTTAGGTGTATGTATGATTTTAAGTTTAACTGAAACCTTGCTCGGTGTGTAGCTGGGTGATACTGTCTCAGACCAGCTGACTTCCCACTGCTCTAACAACCCTGTACTTTTCTACGTCAGCCAGGTCTGCTTTAACCTCATTCTACATACTGTGTGTGTGTGTGTGTGTGTGTTAAAAGGAGACCATGTCCTTGTAGAATGACACTGATTGTAAATGGCACAATGCTGTCATGCGTGATGCTCTCTCCTCTACTCCCTCCACTTCCTGCTCAGCTGCAAAAGCACATGCAGGGTCATTTATAATGTGAATTACAAGTGAACTGAGAAAAAGGTGCAGACGACTAGCACATATGGCTGCAGAAGACTAGCATGGAATCTTTCACACACACACACACACACACACACACACACACACACACACCTTAACACCTCATTCACACAAAAGTCTTGAATTCATTAGGATTTACACTCCAAACAAACATGGCAAAGCTATAAACACAAGGTCACTCCCACCAGAACCCACATCAATTCTCTCTCACTCTCTCTCTCTCTCTCTCTCTCTCACACTCTCTCTCTCTCGCTCTCTCATTTGATTTTCTGTCAGAGCTGCACTACATCTTCCAAATGTGTTTCTTTCTGTCTCTGGCCATCACTGTGTTATTTTGCAGAAAGGAAGGAGCTATAAATATAAACAGCGGAGAGAAAGTGAGACATGCACATCGTCATCGGTTGTGTGTATGTCTGGCTACACTCCACTTGTCTTTTTCTTTTAGCTTTTCACATACTACAACTGGTAACTTTTTTTAAACTAGAAGCTAAAAACCTCTGGTGCCATGATGTTTACTACATGCTCCTGCACATTGAAGCCTTTTGAAAAAAAAACCTGCACGAACCTGCCTTCTGTATCTTACAAATATGATATGATAATTGGGATTTGTTGTTACAATTCATAAAGATGTTTATATCAACTTTTTGTCCACCATTATGGCCTGCTGAAGAACAGCTGACTAAAACCCTTGCATCAGAACAGTCTAGATCAAGCCATGACATGTAATAACTAATTTGGTTACAGCAACCTGTTTTTCATTATTGAAAGTATAAGTAGTAGAAGTAATATTATTAACATTAACATAAACATAAATTCATATTCTTAGACAGTACATTAATGAATCAGCATGAATGCTTCTAAAGCAATGAGAAATGAGGGTCCAAAGATCCCAATATTTCAGTACATAATTATTTATACACTTTTTAAATTATTCAAACACTTGTAACTTTTTTTTGGTCTTTGCTCAGCTAAACATTAAAAGTATTTGTACGTTCAGCAGTCAAATCATGTTTAACAGAATCACCATTCACTGAAAAACTACAAACATCAAAAGGCTCAAGGATACAAGTACTTGACGAATCCAGAAGTATTTACACCATAAAATAAACACTAAATGTAGTTTGTGCATTGCACATATTCTTATCAGCATGCACACAGCACTCTGTTTCCACAACACTGAGGCCATATGCTCAGGTTTTGGTCTGTTTTCACGGAAAACTTTACAGTTATTTACTGCTTAACATTTTTTCAGTCATGAAGAGTAATAATGACAAAACTAAAACAGTGTAAGATGTGGTTAAATCTCAAGATTCCTGGTCCAGTCTAACCAAAAAACTGTATATTGAAAACTAAAAAATGAGAATTGTTGCAGGAAGACATAGAACCCAAGAACAGGAATACATGAATACAAAATGAAGGCCTGAATTAAACCTAATGATGTTATAGTAATAAGCACTTTATACCGAAGACAGGATGGATAAACCTGCAGTGTATCTGATTGAAAACAGTTTTGGAAAGAAGAGTAGGCTAAGATGAATCAACTGGAATAATATTATGTTTAAACATTTGTTGCTCCAGATAATTTCGGTTCATTCAAGAAGTGACAGGGAATCAAAAATAGAAATATTTACCTGGCTTCTTCAACATTCTCAGTGCACCTGACTCCGCAATGTTGGGAAAAATGGAAATGTAGTTTTCTCAGTAATGACAGTTTTTCCTCTTTGTTATAGTCATGTCATTGTTTTCTTTCTTTAAAGTGTTGATGCACAGAGTCAAAACAGTCTTTTCATATTTTGCTGTCGAAAGCATGTGCTGTATTTTTACTGGACTTGTATTTGGCTTTGTGTTTTGACATTCTGAAACAGAAATATACAAGTTGTGGAATTTGAGTATGAGTGCCTCTTCACAAGACCGCATTGTTGTATTTAAGTTTATGTTCCAACAATTTAATGAGTGACTGCATCTAACATCACACATACGAACGCATCCTCTTCAGATGAATTAGTGCCTAGGTGAAGCAAGAGGAGCTGAAATAATTCCCCATTTTGAGTTATGTATAACCCAGAAAAAATATTCAAAACATATATTTTTCAGTAAAAAGAATCCAGGTTCATCTGTCTGTGCTACCAATAGTGCCACTGTGTCATCCCATTAATTGTACATCAATAATTTTAGAGCTGATGTAAAATTTACCTTTTTCATAAGCTTTTGATCATGAAGTAAAATGTATTAAATGTGCAAAGTCTTATGACTAGTGTTCCAGTTCCAGTGTTCATGGTGTATAGTAAGTGTAAGTGTGTGTGTGTGTGTGTGTGTGTGTGTGTGTGTGTGTGTGTGTGTGTGTGTGTATGATTACACATGTACACTATTTTTAGCTGATGAACATCCTGAACCTACTTGTTTGACCTTGCTGAGAGTCGGCCAGGCTGGCGGACGAGCACATTACCGCCGAACAGAATTAATCTCTTCTAATGCTTCCCTCATTAATGTCCTTCCAACATTCCATTATCATTGTCTGCTCAGATCTTCAACCCGATTCTGCCTTCATCAACACAAAAACTGATCATTATAGCAGAACAAGGTTGTGAAGGGTGCGAAGCCTCAAGGTCATCACAATGTAAACCATGTACAGACCAGGAGGAAACTCATGGACAACATACTAAACTCCTTAGAGTATTTTTTTTAATCGAGCAATAATGACTTGCCTGGATTAATAAAGACAAATAAAATAAACAAACCCAACATTTTAAAAGCTTTTGTGGGCAAGTTAATTCTGCACTCAGGTTATTAGACTGTGTGTGAGTTATACTAAATGTACTGTGATAGTCCATGGACAGAGCTGCAATCATGCTGTCCATATTGTAGCAACTAGGATCTGAAAACAGTAACTTAATGAACACTTAAGGTTGGAAAAAATGAGCACTCACAGTAGGCTGAAGCTGCTGAGTGAGCATTTACCGAATACACTGAAGTGGAAAACCAACCATACACAGTTTATTCCTTTAAATTATTTTAAATGGGGCTTAGTGAGTAACACTTTTACCTTACAACAAGAATGTCGGGTCCTTTCTGTGAGGAGTTTACATATACTGAACTGTATCGGTGTGGGTTTCCTCCAGGTGCTCCAGTTTCCTACCACAGTCCAAAGATGTGCAAGTGAGGTCAACTGGAGATACAAAATTGTCCATGACTTGATATTAAATTTGAACCGATGAATCTAGTGTAAGTGATAACAAATTGTGTAAAATCCTATTCAAACAAAATAAATAATAATTATTTTATATTACCAGAGTTTCTTTGATTATTTTCAAAAAATATTGCAAATACTTAAACAGTTTTAGGCTGTTGGGGGAAGAGTCTGCCACAAGAGCTGAGACACAGGGGCCGAGCACCTCTGAACACCCTCTAAACTACAAATACTACACAATGTAAATTATAAATATTAATGAGCCAGTATGAATATTTATTACTATAAAACCATGCTTAAATTGAACTAGCATTGTGAAAAAATGATTAATTACATAATAAAGGCAGCATGGTCCATTAAAGAGAGTAAGATCAAGTACAGTGAAGTGGGTAGCAAAAATAATCTCAACAAAAAGATGTAAAAATAATTTAATGGCACAACAGGGATAATATAATGGCAAATCCAACATGACTAATGTTTTGCTCACAACCAAAACCAGAACAGACATAGAAAATAATTAGACCTAAAAGTTTTTGTTAGTAACATGACACATTTATGCTGCAGGTGTCTCAGTAGAGATCTATTGCATTTATGTTTAACAATAATAATGATTTAACGGTCGTTTTCTAATTCTATAAAGTGTTAGACAATTAAGAATGAAATTGACTGATTTACTGCAATAAATTATCTTCATTCATTTAAATAACGAAGCAATTATTATTTTAATTTTGGCAACTATTATTTAACTTTTCACTTTTTAACTGCTAAGAAGTTTGCTAATGTTAAATGCCAACTATACAATGACACATAGAATTAGAGTATCTCACATTCTGAAGAACAGAGAACCCATTGAACCGTCTCCACAGAATGACTGCATAGTCCTAAAATAAATGTATCATTCCACCTGCAATGAGGTTTTAAGCTCTATTGCCCAATAATCGTGGTCCAACAACAATGTGCTCCCAGAGACAGGGGGGGCGTGGCACATACAAACGTGCACAGACAGACTGAATTCTAAAATGTTTATCAAAAAAAAACATTAATTAGTACATAATTAGACGAAATTTCTGCTTCAAAGCCCATAAAATGTATTTTAAATTACAATTATTTTCCATGCTGAATAGTAAATGAACCAAACATTTGACAACACAAAAAACTCTATGGTATACAAATTATAAAAACTAGACAAAATATTTCCAATGATTATTACACAAACATGTTTTTAACTTTATATTTCATGCTGCAACAGGCGATCACACACAGTAAGTGCATGCAGGGGGCTGTCTGGGTTAAAAATGAGAAAAGGAGTGTGAAGCTAATCAAATGGATAAGGAACATTAATTGCACATCATATATCAGCATGAATCTCACTTCAATCGACTGCACAAGAAGTACCGGAGATTTTATAGAGTGTGTTAAATTAGATTTTGACTGTTGGTGACGTCACTATTTCGAACATGCTGTGTGAGGATTTTGTGTGTTAACAAGTATAATGTCAAACACAGTAATTGACAATTTCCAATGTCACCATGTCACCAGCCTCTTCTGTGCTCCTCTGTGCACGTCTGCTTGCCTGCCACACCCTCCTCTACTTCAACAGCATGGTGTGCAAAAAGGCATGCCCCCTTCCTGATTGGTCCTCAAAGCCCTGATTACCTGCAGCTGCTCCCATTTAGGAGAATCTTAGAGAGCTGGCAGGGATTACTGATCTTAACTCTGCTGATAGTAGTGTTGCCTGATTGTGACGCTGTCTGTTTTGAGAAGTACTCATTTTGTTTGAAATCCCTTTGGTGTGCATTTTGTTAATCTCTGCGTGTGGCGGATACATTATACTCCAGTTCACCTTGCTTAGGTGAAAAGAAACCACACAGACATGGAGAGAACATGCAAACCACACAGAAAGAACACTGACCGGCCCACCTGGGGATCAAACCCAGTACCACTGTGAAGCAACAGTGCAACCATTGTGTCGCCCCAGCTTGCTGGCTAATCTATGTTTTACCTAAAACAGAAAATCTTTCTGTGAGACTAAATGTCAATCGTGTAAAAATATTCCACTCATGTTACGTTATAATTAATTGAGTTAGTTGGGTAGTCCTGAACAAGCAGAATTTGCCAGCCTGAATAAGGTGTTAAAATGAAATATTTAAAACTGAACATCCTCTACTCTACATGCACACTCACTCCTCTCCTGGACAAAAATACATCTGACCTTTACCTGCATATTAAACAATTGATTTAGATGATTTATTTTTAGTGCTGCTGCATTTTAAAAGCCTGTGCTAAAACTCCTATACTGACTTTGTGAACTCTCAAATTAATGCTAAATAAAAAAATAAATGGTGACTTAGAAAATCCTTCCTGACTGTGATTAGATTTAATGTACCTTTGAGGTTTTAAATATGCTCTGATTCAAGGTATTAGTCTTTATTATTAATAATTAAGACCAATTTAATTTATCAGACCTGACAAATTGTAATGGAAACTGTGAACTCCACACCACAGCAGGAACATGGGACTGACTGATCTCCAAACATGACTTTGAGTGAGCCCTTCTGCTCGACCACATTGACATTCACTACAGTAAATGTCACTTCAGAGGCTCCTCAGCTTCTTACAGCTCAAATACATTCTCTACAGGTTCCATGTTTAAAATGTCATCGTCTGCCCTTCTTCACGTTCACATGACACAACAGGCACAAAGACTTCTGATTTAACTCATTTCACTGAAACCATCGCCAGCAAAGATATCTATTATATTTTATGCTGTGAAGAACGTAGTTGTCTTCTTCCTGATTGCTTCAGTGTTTGCACATCTTGTTATTTTATTTCCATGAACCATTTGATCTTGGTCGGCAGCCATTTCAGCACAAAACACTGTGTAAAGCAGAAATACCCTTGACTCTTGAATCATGTATGTGCAGATGCCTGGCTGGCTTATAAAAGAGGGTGCTCGGGTGGTGCAGTGGTCAATTACAATATTCCGACACTGCTGAGATCAGCAGTTCACATCTTATAGCTGGTGAGCTCTCAGAACAGACCACCGCACCACCTAAACACCTGCTACAAAGTATTGAATAAGATATCTGAATACATTATGCTCACGTCATTATGTCATTATGCTAGATTATGAGCTTCAAAGGTCAACATGGCAATTATACCCACTCAAAATCAAATGCTCGTGTACTACTCCTACAACTCACACATATTAAACATGATGTATGTATAAATGCTGAGTATAATAATTTTGATCTGCAGTGTAAAAGGTTTAGGTCTCAGGGTGAGCCCATGGTGCAGTCCATGTTGACGTGTAGTTGTATGTTGGAGTGCTTTGTTGTTAGGATGATTGAAACGTTTGGGAGTGTGAGCATTTCCCTTTGTTGTGATGTGCAGTGAAGAATTCCTCCTGAGGAAAAGCAGAAGATTGAAGAAAACTATGGAGAGTGAGGAAATGAGAGGGTCAGAACTTGAGCTTAAAGGCTCTAAAGCTCCTTGGAGAGGTGATGCAATCTTTATACTGACATTTACCAATGCAGCTGATCATGAGTACAGACTCTACTTCAGTTTCTTAGAGTTTTTATTACACTACATGGCCAGAAGTTCAAAGATGTGTCTTCTGCATTATTTGTTAACAGACATGATGTATAATTTGCATGGACACACACTGGCAGTACAATGAGTCACCGTGTGCTTCTTTAAAATTAGAACTGTTATACAGTAGGACACTGCAGTTTTAGTCAGCCAGCTTATTAAAGTCTACACCCAGCTAGATCTATCCTAGAGTGTGTAAATGATGCTACTTTGAGGTTAAAAAATACAAGCTCACAGAGAGGAACCAGCTTGCTAATATAACACCTGACTACCAACAAGCAAACGGTTATGTATGGTAAAATACGAAAATTGACTTCATTAAATAAAATATCAGAAAAAGGAAAAATAAATGCTATAGCATACAATAACTATAACGTACAGAAACATTACAGATAATTGCATGCATATGTGATAAGTTAAAATAATAATACACTACTGTTCTCTTTTAAAATAGTAAAAAACTTACACCATTATTATACACCATTTTTATTAATTTTAAAAATAACATATTATCCAGGGAAGAATATCTTTACAGTGGTCTTGATCCACTAGGTGGAGTTAGATTGTTATTGCTTCTACTAGGAATGCTGGAAAAACCAATCCTTTCTCATTCCAGTAAAGGTTTACATCACTGCATCACCCTTGAGATTATTTGGCACTTTGGCACTTTAAAATTCAGTGTTTGAAATATTTTTTTAATTGTATTTATAAATTAAAAATCATTGT
Organism: Microcambeva bendego; assembly: GCA_034509265.1. Taxonomy (NCBI): domain Eukaryota; kingdom Metazoa; phylum Chordata; class Actinopteri; order Siluriformes; family Trichomycteridae; genus Microcambeva; species Microcambeva bendego. The sequence continues at coordinate 2,607,937 of JAYDZG010000010.1, read as the reverse complement.
ATGACAAGCAAGTTATAATTAAGTTTTATTGTTCTAATTGTAGCACAGCCACCATTTTGTGAATTTCATGTAAACAAATTTTTATGTAATGATGTAAGTTGACCTTGTATTAATTTATATATGTTTATTGAAAGTTATAGCTATAGTTTTATATTTCTTACAAGTAATGTTTAAAGTTAAAATTTTGTATGAAAATTTTGTAAATAAGGTATGTAAAGCTGTTTCTTTTATTATAGAAGAAAGGGGGAAGATTTCTCTCCTTTTTCAAGGGTGCAACACATACAATTTTGCACCAAGAGTTTATATTGTATTCAGGGGTTTATCAGACTTCACAAAGCCTTAACGTTCACTCTGTAAAACCAAGCAAAGACTGCAAGTGTGCTTTATACATAAGCAAAAGTGACCCAAGCAATTAAAGTAGGTGTAGCAAAATAGAAGTGAATATCTGAGAATACCCTCGACCCCCCTTTTCAGCTGCTCCTGTTAGGGTTCACCACAGAGGATCATAGTCTGAATTATTGATGCCCTTCTTGACACAACCCTTATTTATTCAGGCTTGGGACAGACACTACAATGCACTGGTTTATGTATCTTAGTGGCTAGGTTCCTACAGGACAAATCAAAGTTTTACATTAACCTGCATAAAGGATTGCATCTTTTTGGGCTGTAGGAAGAAACCCACACAGACAGGGGGAGAACATGTAAGCTTTACACAGAAAGGCCCCGGACCGCCCCAGCCTGGGGATTTAACCTAGGACCTTCTTGCTGTGAGGCAGCAGTGTTACTGAGGCATTATCCAAAGTGATAAAAAATGTGTCATAATTCAAAAACAGGATCAGTATCTGCACTGAACATAAATTGTTATCATGATGTTAAAGTAGAATAACTGGATTTGCAATATATGAGAAATAAGAAATGGGATTAATATCATATCAAAAATGATATAAAAACACAGAATCCAAATATAAAAAAGACTTGGTTCAAAACAAGACGGTGGGTCACAGTAGCAAATATTAAAAGAAAGGAAGCAATATTGTGATTATATAATGTTTGGCTACAGCAGTACTTGGATACCTCAGACCGTATTGTGAAGTGTGTTAAAACAGTCAAGTTTGTCATGGTTGCTTTAGTATCCCCAAGTTCCAGAAAATGTCATTTCACACAACACACATCTTATAATGTATTGAGTTTGTTGGCTGGACTGCACAGAACACTCACCTTAATCCCACACCACACCTCCTGAATTCGCTGAGCATCGACAGTAAGCCATACCTTATTATCCAGTATCCGTACTTGAACTAGATACTTTTTGTATTATTCTGACAGAATAGAAGTGAATCCTTGCAGTCATATTGCACACTACAGCAAGAAAGACACTAAAGCTATTATAGCACAAATAAGTGACCAACGTCTTACTTATGCCCTTGGCTCTGGATCTCATGTCCACATGTCTGGCTTGCACACTGCACATCAAAGGCTAGATGATTTTTAAATTACACTATTATTGACTGTGTCTATAATTCAACAGTGTATGGTTTGATTTATGGAGCAGAGGGTCAGTAAACACAAATATCTGAGTGAACCATCAAAGTGAAACGCTTACTCATACAGTGAAACACGCATACACACACTATTGAACACTAAGGGGCAGTATGCTACCAGAGCGGTGGACAGCCTTAGCCACAGCACCAGGGGAGCAGTAAGAGGTTGGGTGCCTTGTTCAATGTTATTGTCAAATATATCTAAATGATTAAAACACATACTGTGATGTACTAACCAGCTACAGCTGGTGTTTTTGGAGTGAGGAAACCTTGATGCTCTGCAAGGCAGTGGCCACTCAAGACACAAAAGAACTTCAAATTCCTAGCATATACATACATTTAAGATTCATGTATGCTTTGTGTGGTGTATATAAGGTTTATCTTGCCAATGCAGTGTGTGTTTGTTCTCTTGATCAATAAAGAGTAATACAGGGGGACGGACAAGAGAGTAACGGTTTATGATTACATTAGCAACATCACACTATTCAGAACCACTCTATCACTTCAGTCCAGAGCCAAAGGCAAAAGCATCTGGGTGGACACACACAAGCCTGCATACTTACATAAACACTGATTCAGCTACTTTTTTTCAGCTACTATTTTTACCCATGTTGTCTAGAAATGACTAGACACATTTTGTCTCATTATTAAGGCATAATCCTGCGCCCATTGAAGAGCTGGGATAAGCTCCATCACCCCTACCCGACCCTAATTAGGATAAGTGGTTTAAGAAAATGAACTGATGAACTGAACTGTTTCAGCTATCAACTATTTCTGGTCAGAGGCAGTTTTGATGTAGGGTGGTGGGGCTGTTTCTATAAGATAAGTGTTTTTTACCCTTGCTCAATCAAACTATTTAACTGTTCTGTCCAACATCGCCTGGAACACGGGCAGTTTCTGTCAAACAACATTTACTATCAGCCACATTGTTATGATATTCTAAATATATCAGACACCACATAACTTCAGAAGGTATTTCGAGTGACATTCACAATTGAACCTGAACCAGGTGCATTAAACAGGCATTTGCAGATCGTGCTTAAACATCTCACTTGAACTTCACTAACTTGGGCAGCAGCACTGAGTACAAGATATGAGAGGGAGGTGGAGGTCGCAGTGATGAAGATGTTGAAATTTTAAAAAGATGGACCAGATTAGTAACAGCACAAGTAGGATGTTTTATCATCAAAATTACTGAGAAGGTCGCTTATGTGGAGTAGCAGTAAAACACTAGCACACCACAGCTGGGATTTTGAACACATTGTATCCAGTCTCCTATCTGACTGGGCTGGGTGGCTGTGTGAACAATCGTCAGTTGTTGTTCATAGGGTAGAACAAGCTGGAAAGGGACTCCTCAATCAACGCAGGGAGTCAGCTCTAGTAGAGAGGAAGCAAAGTACAATTGGGTACAAATTTGATTTCCTAAAAATCCTGAGAAAAAAAGGGAGAAAATAAAATTAAATAAATATGTGAGAGGAGATTGAGCATGTACACAGGATGGATGAGTTACCTATTAAAGAAATAGTGCTGATGATGGAGCTGCCAGGTGGGAGGAGGAGAGAAAGGCCAAAGAGGCAGTTTATGAAGGATGAGGGAGGACATGCAGGTGGTTGAGGTGACAGAGGAGGATTTTAAGGACAAGACAAGATGGAGATGAATGATCCGCTGTGGCGACCCCTAATGAGAGCATTCGAAAGAAGAAGAATGGTTTTAGTGCATGATATGCAACCCAATATGATTTCACTCCAGTGGCTGACAGACTCGGGAAAATTTGCTTTTATATTCTGAAACAGTAGCTGCTTTTACGGAAAACTTTAAATTATTTGTCCAGCTGGAGGGTAAAGCACAACACATTTATAGTTTTGGGGAATGTGGTTAAATCCTAGCAGTCAGATCTTAATGTCATTGTTAATTATCATTTATAAAGATGGTTAATAAACTAAATCAATTGATATCTGGGTTCTGAAGTCTGTAGTAACCGACCATAGCATAGTATTATGTAATATCTAATCATAATCCTTCACTGAGCAAGAAAATGTATTTTGCACAAATTCTAGATCTGACTCTCTGCAGTTTTAGTCAATAAGTAGCTTGAGTATTATGTGAAAATGTCACCAGCTTGCAAATGGAACACAGTGTTTTCAACTGCTTACTTGGCTGAGGGGTCGGCCCCATACTCACTAATTAAATGAAGATAAAAGTACTGGCCTTACACAACAGGTAGAGGAAGATATATGTATTGGAAACTACTGTCATTTAAAATACACAACAATAAATAAAATGTATACAACATAACTTTATATAAACAGAATTATTGATTGTCACGCAGTGCTCCACAGCGACATCTGGTGGGGTAAGGCCCGGGCCCCTAATGAATTAAGGTCCCTGCTCAGAATTTATTATAGTTTTTATTATTACTATTTCTGCAGGAAAAGCACAATATATGAATAAAAAGTCACCAAACAGGTGAAGGAAATCCAGGAAATTAACGTACAGATTCATAGAGTGACTGTTTCCGTAGAGTGGCTTTTAATGCTGTTTTCCCTTGCTTTTTATGAACAAAATAAAAACAGAGACCCAGTGCCGAAAGATGGTAACACAAGTGCCCCTGGAGTGAAACCTCCTCATTTTCAACTTTCACAAGAGGACCATGCTGTCTGAAAAAATAAACCCAGGTCAGGATTTTTTTTATGGACCTCCAGAGCAATTCCTGCCACTGTGGGCTGAGGTTGCTATTTCGGTCCTCCAGATACACAGCAAATCGTCCTTATGTACCATCATATGACAGTGTGTCTATCCTTGCTGAAACATGACATCAGAAAGTTTCCCCAGCATGCCTGTTTGCTATGGTTTAAGGTGATATATGTGTAGGCACCAGCCTCCCTTTTTTGGTAGTCATGTAGCAGGCGAGCAATTTTAGCAAAGCTCTTGATGAATCTGTTAGCAGACTCAGACCTGCAGGAGAATACTTTTCTCTAATAACCTGAGTGTTTGCTGGGTCTGTGGTCACTCCCTTAGGGCTAACTATGGGTCTGTTTGCAAACCTAGTGATCTCTCTACATAGACGGATTTTACATTATTCTGTGTGCACTCCTGAAAGGAAGGCTGTTCGAATTCCTAGATGCCTTAAAATACAAAATAATAAGATACTTCAAGTTTGAATTATATTTTGACTGAATAATAACAGTGGTAAAGGGCATCTCAGCATTTATTGTGGCATTTGGCAAACAAATGAGAAGCAATTAACTTCAGTCAAAGCAATTAAGTTCTGTAAAAATAAAAATAAAAACTAAAACAAAAAAACCCAGCACTATCGTCTCAAAGCAAAGGTAGCCCGGGTCCTTACTGTTAAAACTTTGCATGTTCTCCCTGTGTCCATGTGGGTTTCCTCCAGGAGCTCCATTTTCTCCCCCAGTCCCAAAAACATGCAGTCAGGTAAATTGGAGACACTGAATTATCCTATGGGTGAATGTGTGTGTGTGTGCCCTGTGATTGACTGGACCCCCATCCAGAGTGTTTCTGTGTGCACTATGCACATTGAAATGCTGGGGTAGGATCCAGCCCCCCTGCGACCCTGATTGGGTAAGTGATTAAGAAAGTGAGAAAGTGTGTGAGTAATGCACTGATTTGACCCTCCAGCCTAACAGCACTGTTATACACCAACATTAAATTTCATTTGTGGAGCAATCACTGCAGGACTTTAATGCATCCTGTCCATGAAACTACTGTACATCCTGAGAAACCAGAAACCTTTTACCAAAACACTATACTAATACATCACTGCCAGATAACTGAATCTTTTCTTAGCAACAAGTTACTACTTTGTTCTGCTACAGAACAGACAGAATAGACACCCCCAGTCGAATCCTCAGCAAAGCCGAAGGCCTGAGCAGTAATACACATATTTCTCCCTGCAAATACTTTAACATGGATCTATTTATGGATGATATAGGCTAATTTATTATGTACACTCTACCATGTATCCACATTCATTGGAGATTTTATGACCCACTTCAACCACATAGCTGTACTTTGTTGGTATACATCAATGGATTGTAGCCCATCTGTCGCTCAGAACATTTTGACAGCTATCCCCCACCCCAATTAAAAATGGAAAGGAATCCAAAAAGAGCAATACTGATCAGATCTTAAATGAGTGGTGGAGGATTTTTTGCACTGCAGGAATAATAGAGTAGTAACGTCTAGGTACACACACTGTAAAACAGTTCTCTAATCACAAAATATAAAGCCAACAATATACTGATCATGTAAAAAAGCTCTGAGCTCTTACTGTGCATCTACGCGATGCCTTAACAGGGTTCTCAGTGTGTGGTTAATAAAGAGGTCAGTGAGGTTAACAGTGCTAAAGCCTCCAGATCTGATGCTGCTGCACGTCATACACTAAGATTAATATAACTCACACAACCATGTCAATAGTGTTAGTTAAGAATGGTCAACCAAGTCATATATTTTGAGTAGGTGTCATTTGAGGGTCCATTTTCGCTTTTCCAAGGGGTAAAGAGAGGTTAAGTTTACAATACAAAAAAGCTACATTAAGTAACTGAATATATGCAGACGAACAAACACGGTTTCAAGAAGTCTGTGTATATTTAGTCAGGTGTCTGTGTTTAAATATATTTCTTTTATAAATAAATTCTTATAAAGCAGTTCTACAGCTGATTTGTCTTAGGTATCACTCTTTTTGACAGTTTACAGAAAAAAAGTAAATTATATCCATATTTCTGTACAGATGGTGGAGCAAAATATTTTCTTTCCTGGCATAACACACTGTCATACAAATCAACCCATAGTCAGAACGTAGTGCTTTCTGTCTTTAGAAGTACATTCTGTGAAAATAGCATTAAACCCACAGAATGTAGTATGATCAGTCATATCATTATGACCCCCTTCTTAACATTGTGTTGATCCCCTTTTGCTGACAGAACAGCCCCATAACTGTAACTGCCACACTGTGTATTCTGACTCCTTGCTATCAGAACCAGCATTACATTCTTCAGCAGTTTGAGCTACAGTAGCTTGTCTGTTGGATTGGACCACACGGGCCAGCCTTCTCTCCCCATGTGCATCAGTGAGTCTTGGCCACCCATCACTGTCACCAGTTTACCATCGTTCCTTCCTTGTACCACTCTTTTTAGATAGTGACCACTGCAGGCCAGGGGCACTTCACACGAGCTGCAGTTTTGAGGATGCTCTAACCCAGTCATCCAGCCATCACAATTCAGTCTTCTGTTTTTTCTGCTTCTAACATCAACTTTAATGATAAAACATTCACTTGGTGCCAAATACATCCTGCCCACTAACAGGTGTAGTGATGAGGAGAATCACATGTTATTCACTTCACCTGCCAGTCATCATACTGTTATCACATAATAACAAACACTGAAGTAGCTTAAGAATACAACACTGGTCCAACACTGGGATAGCACATCAGTGAAGTAGATTGTGTGATTGGGAAACAGCACCAGGGTAACAGGAACCTGGGCTTAATCCAGTCACTAGTCAAGTGTCTAATGTTGACACCATAAACTGAAATTATAGTACATGACGTATTCAGCAGCAACAAGTTTTCAATTTACTTAATTTTCATGTTTGCACCTCCGCTTTAGACTGGTCAGAGTCACAGTGGACCAATTTTCCATTAAATCACTGATCACAATGCAGTAACATCCTGGACAAGATACCAATCCAACTCATTTCCCAGACAAAGCAATCACATCTGTATGCAGACGACAAACCAGATGACAGAATCGCTCGGGATTCAAACCCTGTTATTCAAGCAGTACTGGTTTATCATAATTTAGCCTGTTTGTCTAAACAGCCTTCAATTAAAATAGCCTGGAGAACTTAAAATGAACAGCAAGGTTGATAAAGCTGAAATGTTACTTGCATTTTGTTTAAGTTTGATTTTCACCCAGTGTACCAACTTAAAAAAAAAAAGATTTTTTTGTAAAGCTACTAAATTATTAAAATGTATACAGCAGAATTATTGTAAATCCAGTTTTTCTTAAAAGTTCATTATTTAAAGAGGTTTTCACTGTAAAATTACTCAAAATTGAAACTACTAGAAACTTTTTTCTAAGAACAGTGTCAGTAAATCTAATGTTAAATAATATAATCAATTGTAAATGTAAACATTTAATTCAATAAATTAGTGTAAATGATATAATAATGCATGCTATATTCACATTGTGAATATTTCTAGACAAGCTAGTGCATTTTAAAAAGGACATTGTGCTGTTTGCCGAGTTCTGCTTTCTCTTAATTACATGCGACTGATGTAATTAGATGTAGTGAGTTATATTTGTCTGCTAGACATTTGCTTGTTAATATCAGCGATTTGTAGCCCAAATGGAAGCACTATGCACAATTGCAACAACACACACACAAAGAAAAAGTTAAAGAGCGGGTGTGTTTGTATATTTGTGTCTTGAAGACCAAATGGAAAGGAAGAAAGGAAGAAACAACCATATAATTGATTGTACACACTTGCTTGCAACATCTTACATTAATATATATGTTGGGTTTCCAAATATGTGGTCAAAAATATATAAAAACCAGTTTGTGTAGCAATGTGCAATAAAAACTTCAATATTGTTTATTTAGTAGGATTTTAATGTCATGTTTTAAACTTTTGGTTAGATTCATGACAGAAACATGGTTATTAACCTGGTGGCACTAAGCTCCTGTGCTACCCTACCTGGACATTAAAAGTGTTTTGTTTTCGGATAAATACAGTAGAAAGCAGGTAAAAAGGTTTGTCAAATAAACAATAATGTGTGAACAATAAATCGGTGTTTATATCACCATCAATTCCAATGGAAGCACAGTTTTATAAAACAATTTTAAATATTACATTTTATTTTTTCCACTGTCATTTTTATTTGACTTCAATATTAACGCATTGTTTTACTCTCTGCTGGCTGTGAGCTATTATGATATATGTTAGTAAGATGCAAAAGTTTGGTGTATACCTTTTATCATAAATTTAGTTTTATGTCTCAGTACTGCGCATATATTAAAAAGAGTTTACTGCTCTTATTTGCCAATGTTGTATTCACTATGAAACATTCATATAAATGTGATTTACAGTGGTGGCAATTTTACATAAAAGTACTTCATTTGCATTTCTGGTTGCCATTTGTATTTGCTTTAAACATTTAGGTTAATCCAAGGCACTAATGTACTAATCATTTTAATCATCCACACTTTTGCTGCAAATTCCAAAATTCAAAACATACACTTAGTGAAGATTTCAGTGATCAGCACGTCAACTTTTTTTTACTTCTGTGTAATGTCCCAGATATAAATGAGTAAGATTTATTATCACTCATTTACACCCAGAGACCGAGCAAGACAAATTATATGTACTACTATTTTTATCTTCAGTAACTGCTTTTTTCTAATAAGGGCCATGTTGTGCTTATCAAGGGCAGTAAAGCAGGAATAAACCCAAGACATGGTGGCAATTCATGGAGCAACCAGTATTCATAAAATATGCTTAAAACCTCTTTACATTACACCATTAAGTAATTAAATGCTACAAAAACAATCAAGGTTCATGAGTGAAGTTGTATCACCCTGAATTTGATTGGTGAATCTTTTGACCCCAAGGTTAAGGGTGTTTCTGGGAGGTACAATAAAGCCATTGAAAACTACTAAATAAAATAGCAAAGAATTAAGTAAAAATATATATATTTGAATTCATCAAGTTTTTTGAAGCCAGAACATTTAAACTGGATACAGCCATGTCCAAAAATGTTTGCACCATTGTTTTTCTTGAACTGAAATGCAAAAGAAACCATCATATGAATAAACATTTTAATTCTTCAATTATGTTAAGATGGTGTCAACATTTTTATTATCCACTTCTGCAGATTTTACTTTATGTTCAAGAATGACCAAGAAAACCAAAACATAACAGATCAGTGTGTACCAATTTTTATGGCCACAACTATATAATATGCTTAAAATAAAGACCACATTGCCAAGTTCCAAATAACCGATGTTCCATATGTTCAAAACCCTACAAGTTCTACACAATGTATTTCTCATAAACTAATAATATATTCCTTCTCATTATATTCCTTGTAAATCATAAAAACAGCATTTGAAAGCTGGAACAAAATGAATATACTTTCATAAATTACTGTTCTATTCCTTAATAAATCTTGCCTAATCGCACAGCCTTTTAACACAAATGTGCAGCTTGGAGCACAGCCTAAGAGCTTACCTCTTTTTGTTACCAAAGAGTCCCATTATTTTGCCCATGTCCATATTAATAATAAGGTTTGTATTGGCCCAGCTCTCTAGCATTGCATTAACGCTACAGGGAACACTGTGAGTAATTGAATTCTCACTATGTTGGAAAGAGTCTGAGTGTCCTGGTATCTCACGATTCCTCTTTGGGATGCCATCAAACATTTATGAGAGGCTTGATGTAGGTCCTGCGGCATGGAGAGGCCAGATGCGCAGGTGCGAAAGTGCGATCTTTATCATCCTGAACAGAGAAATTTACAAGCGCAGCATCACATAGTGAGCATCTTAAAAAGCACTGTTTTACTTTCTGTTTGAGTTACGGTCAATCACCCTCCTGCGAGTTCCCAGCTGCTTCTATCGCCCTGCGTAGATTAAGTGGGAAGACACAGTGGGCTGTAAACAATTGCTCTGGCTGTGCTTGCTGATCATATATACAATTCATTGTCGCCTGTTTTAATTGTGATGTAGCATCAGTCAGGCTGAACACTTTAAGCAGATGCTTCAGATCCACACGGTTGAATCGGTGACTCGCCTACGTGCGCCTTAATTATTGTTAATAATCATTTCAAAGTCGCGCAAAATCCTGGAGTACCACATGCACTTTTGGCAGCTTCAGGTAAGTGCGGCAAAGCAGCGACAGATTCGGTGGTCTCAGTCACTAGCCACATCTTAAACCCTAATTTGCTTTCTTATTAATCAAGTGTTCAGACTCTTGCTGGGTGAACACGCACATCATCACATTCCATCATTTAAATCCTCCCTTGCTGCCGTTTTACATCTTTATTACTTTAAACTTATTTAAAATTGGGATACATTGTACAAATCAGATACACATGTTGGCCACACGCAGGCGTAATATGTTGTCGGGAGTATATTTAACAAAGTTCAAGAATAAACGACAGTTTGAGTCTTGGCCGGGTTACAAATGCACTTCAAATACAGCGTTCATTATGTTGGACATCAGACGTTGGAATCCGCACTCCACACACGGCGCAGTGCCGGTCTCTTCGGGAATAAAAATATGCGCTATTATTATCCCTAAAGCGCACAGGAACCGTTGCGCTTTAAGGGCCAGTAATTGTTTTGATAGTGTCTGCGTCCGCACAGCTCTCTTCACAAAACAGCGCACAAACCAAAAGCTAATCCCGGGAAATAACACCACTAGATCTCACTTCAACCACACACAAGCCTTTCTAGACGTGGCAATATTTCTTATTTAGCGATTTTAAATGTGTGCGCTTCTGCCTAGTGCTTTTGAGGAACATATCCGGGAACGACCTCGCATCCTGAAAAGCATCCGAGCGCACCCCATAGCATCCAGACACATACTCAAATCATCGGATGAGGAATCACAGACTAGCTTAATGTTTACCACTAGGTAGGTCACTCGTTACCTCGTCCTGCTGGGGGTTGCTTCTCTGCTGCTCCTTGGTGGCAGTCATGATTTAATCCGGTCGCTTTGAGTAGGCAGAGCAGAAAAAGGAAAGCGTGCAGGTGTAGAGAAGAAGAGGAAGCGGATGGTTGGTGTAGAAGTAGATGGGAAGTGTCCTGGAGTAGAGAAATGACACTACTTCCAGCTAAACCTGAACTCTCCACTGTTCATCTTTCTCTTTCGTGAGAAGACGACAACGATGAGAAATGGGATGAGGGATCGCGAGCAAGAGCGCGTGATGGTGATGCTGCTGCTTATAGGGGGCGCGAGCTCGACCTCTCTCTCTCTCGCTCTCTCTCTCTCACACACACACACACACACACACACACACAACTATTGGTAGCTGCTTAAAAAAAACTTTTTTTTTAAAAAAAGTCCTTAGGTCCTCACATTGCTTTGGGGCTCAGTCTCACTTTAGACTAGCACAAACTAGTAAAATAATAATAATGATGATGATGATGGATGAATGAATCAATTTCAGCGACTCACTACAGCAGATTGTGGTCAGCATTATTTGGCAGGGTTTTATGCCAGATATCCTCATATATAATTATGATTGGGAACCAGCATTACAATGCATTAGTTTGTGCCCTGGTCACTAGGATGGTGCCCAGCCAACCAATGGCAACACTAAGTTTCATACAGGGAAGTTCAGACTCTCGTGAATTTCGGACCATTAGTATTATTACATTGAAATTAGAGACCACTTCAAAATTATCAGTTTATTATTTTATTTTTACAATTAATGGGTGTGTGTGACCAAAATGAGCATTGTAAATGTATTATTATATAATATTTTAATTCTTATTCAAGCTTATAGAAAAAAACACATACCCATAAATTGTAAACTGAACATTTTGAAAAGGTCTTTTTTCAATGACTTATAATCCACTGCAGGCTGCCACATATTTACACCATTAAACACACCTGGGAATAATGTACAGCAGCAAGTTTAACTAATGGTATATTTTGGGAAGCTCAGGGAAGACCAAGTATCTATAAAACACAAACTCACAAAAGAAGAACATCCTAAGCACCTCATGGGCAGGAGACACAAATCCAATGCAGATCCTTAGGTTTTAAGTTGGTTTGAATGAAATGAGAACTACAATGATTACTCATGTATAATAAGAATAAGGTCCACATATTGGCAGTTGTGATCACAGTTGTGGGGTCAGTCATCCTGGCCAGTGTGCTAGTTCTGTGCTCACAGCCGTTTCATTAAGGCCATACATTTTTGCAGCTTTTCACATTTTGTCATTCCAAGGCATCCTAATGAGCTCAGCAGAGTGTGTCAGTCATTCTGAACTTCCATCAGAGGCTATGTGGATTATGACAGAAGCTGCTGTAACAGATCGCACTGATCACCCTTCACAAAGCTCCGTCTGAATCCACTCAGAGCTCAATCACTTACAATTCATCTCACTTCAAAAAAACTGATCTTTCATTGATTTGTGCATTACCACAGCTAAGAGACACAATGGGAATGATTTAGCTCTCACTTTGACTGTTGTTTTCAAATTATAGTGCATGGTTTGACTTACCGGGCGAATGAGAAGCAGTCTGACCCTCCTAATTAATACTTGGTCCCTCAAAACAAGATTATGAAACTATTTAGAGGACATTAGTTAGCTAAGCTGTAACTTCAGGTGGAACTAGCTGGATTACCTCTGTTTTACTACCAGTTTATGTTGGCCAGGGTCACACAGACACACATACAAACACATACTAACTGATTGGCCTGCCAGACAAATGGAGAACACGCAAATAAAAAACAACACCAAGATTTATTAGCACTTACACAAAATGTGATAGTTTAAATGTATTTTCAACATTTAATTTGCTTAATAGTGCAAGTTGTAGCCTAGTGCTTAAGGTACTGGATTAGTAATCAAAAGGATGCTGGACCACAAAAATTGTGAAATTGTCAAATGACCATATGATATAAGGGTCAAAATACATGACTTTTTATTATATGCATTTACACATGATGTGTGTTTATTGAATTTTGTTGTGTTTTAGGCATGAAATTTCATGTTTTTTCTAATTACTAAACACAAGCTGGTGTCATTACAGTATTATTACGACATGTGGGTTCTCTGAACTCAACTCTTATTTAAATGAAGCAGATACAAATAAATAAACCAACCAATTTACCAATACGAACCAGCGAATGTGTGAGGACGTCTGAATAAACAAATCTAGTTATAAATCCACCAAACCTACACACACTGACAAAAGCAGCATTTTAAACTTACAAACAAAAGTTTCTTCCAAGACATGCTTCTTTTAAGGAAGACAGATAGCCTCTGGCTGACTCACAAACAACGCTGACCTCAACTCCATTCAACAATTTCGGGATAAATTGGAGAGCCATTCGAGAGCCAGCCAAATACACCCAGCATCAGTGAACCTGCCCCACTAATATTACTCTTATAACTGACTGGATAAAAATCCCTGCAACAGCGCTGCATACCCACCAAGCGAAATGAATTCCCAGATGAATGGATGCTGTTAATGCAGAAAAACGGAACCAGCAGACACTTGTTTACTAATTTCTCTGTGTTCTTAATAATTCATTTTGGAGGCATCTTGGGTTTGCAGTCACGTCTGTTCCAGGACCATCAAAAACACACTAGTTACTCATAAAGAAAAAAGTTTAAACAGATTATAAAAGTTGCGAATCTACAATCTACAAATCTACAAAATCCGAACACAGCATGTGTTTGTAGTCTTTAGTACATTTACATTAAATGTGAAGTGGCACATTCCTGTCACAATGCAGTTTAAAAATCACCAGTTTATTTGATCACAGGAGAATGCTTTCAAAAGTTGAAGATTTTCACCATTTCACTAGTTGAGTTATATCAGGTTACTTTTATTACCCAACCAGCCCGGCTGCAGTACAGAGAGGCACTAAAAACTCCCATAAAGTAGGGTTGATTTTTTTTTTAGTTTTGCTGGTATAATAACTTTGTAGTAAGTAAATATAAGGAGGTTGAGAATGTGTAGTCACATGTATTGATTTTCTGCTTTCAAAGCCCAGCACAAGGTAAAGAGTCTGGGTGAAACAAATCTAATCTTTATTATCAATAATAAATAACACACTGGAACAGGTAGTCTTAGTGTCTCACAGCTTTGGAAAGTTTTCTTGGTTTCAATTTGGGTCTGAGTGGCATTATGTATATTGCAACACATGCATGTGGGTAAAGGGGCTGGTTTATGTTTTTCCTGAGGTTGTCTATGATGCCCTTTTATGAAGCCTGAAATTAAGATTAATTAATTAATCTATTTAAGTAAATATTAAGTAACCAATCAATTAAATGCATGGCTACATATAATAAAGTGATGATGGTGTAAAAATTCCCCAAGGACAATTAAGATTCCTTATTTATACTCTTGCAAAAGCAAATATCACATTTCTACCCAGGTGAAATGATATACATTTTGCCCACTTAGTGTTGTAAATTTGCTGTAAATTAGTCACAAATAATATATATATATAATTTTCAAATCAAAGGGTATAAAAGGCAGCCCGATCTAATCCCGATTAGGACAGCAACTATACCATATTCATTAACTAACGGAAGGAGAATAGAACAAGAATAGAAAAGAATGCCTTTAAATGTCATGTACACATGTACAGTACAATAAAATTATTTCTTCACAGATCCCAGCTTGTTTGAAAGTTGGTGTCAGAGTAGAGGGTCAGCCATCATTCGGCACCCCTGGAGCAGACATGGTTAAGGGTCTTGGTCAAGGACCAAACACTGGCTTCAATGCAGATCTTTGACTTGAACCCACTAGGCTACACAGTCCAAATAGTTTCATAAATTTTATGTAAGCCTGGACTTTGACTGAGCCAGACTTATCTAAAAGCCACTCTAGTATTGTTTTTAATTGTTTAGCAGTCTGGATGTAGGTCCAGTCAGTTCACGTGCCCTCTAGAGAAGGGTTTCTTTGATGATGCTCCAGTATTTGTCACATCTATTACTCAATTCTTAACACTCTACCCATCCTTGCTACTGAAAAGCGTCCATATTAAATGATGCAGCCAGACATTATGATAGAATATATTTGTCAGCCATGGTGCTTGCTGGTATGCTTAAAGATTTCAAATTTCTCTCTCCAGAAATTGTTTTTCTCATGATGTCAGAATCATTTAGTTTTCCTTGGGCCACTTCTATAACAGTTGCTTTTTTGCCACTCAGCAAAAATGTGTGGTTTATGGAGTGCTGCACATATGATAGTCAATCCAAAAGGTGGAGGACTTTTAGAGGTATTTTACAGTGGATATTTTTTGTTGGGTTATTGTTTACTTCAGTGACCAAAGTTTTTTCTTTTTTTTCTTTTTTTTTGTAAGAATGCCAGACAGTTACAGGAAGGTTCAAAGTTGTGCCAAGATTCTTTCATTTCCAAATTATTGAGGTTACTGGGAACTCAAGTCTTTGTCATTGATTTATATTTCAAGCCTGATCTATGTCTTGCTATAATTTGATCGATGGCATGCAAAGACAGTTCCTTCATGGATCGTTTTTGTTCTGCCAATGCGGTGTAAATTGTGGCTCCAGCTGTACACCTTTCCAAACTATGCCCAATCAATTTAAATTGAACTTCAATAGGTTTCTAGAGTCATCTCGGGAATAGGTAAAGCAAATGGGATGAAACAGACCACAATGTTAATTGCGACAAGTGAGGGCGTCAGAACTTAATGTTTTGTTATACTTTCTTCTAATGGTCTATACAATTATTCAACTGAAGAACCTCCACACTAAACTTCAGACTATGTTTGATTAGACCTCGCTTTATGTCCACGTGCAAAGTTCATCTGGTACTAGGCAGGGCATATCGCAAGCTGTTTCAACAAAGTTAAAAATATGTTTATAAACAAAAATTATGACTTTATACTATATTACTTTATGGTAGATATTGGTGTAGCTGAACTAGTTTCTAGGTGGGCTGTCATAAGTGGTTACATTTTCTTTATCCCCTCTTTTCTCTAAATGTTTTCTCAGATATTTTCTAATAGAATAGGTAGTGAAGATGGAGGCACCACCTGGAAAAACAGTAAGACTTAAGCAGAAACCATATACATACAATAATAAATTATATTCTGTAACATTTCCCACCTCCACATAAGCCACATGTCATATGCACCAACAACTGAGGAAAAATATTGATGTGAATGCACCGGTAATATCCATTAACTTTCACTGCACCTTGCCCTATCAGATCACTGCACAGAAAGCCGACATACAATAAATCTTCAAATCGTTCTGAACAACCATTAAACATTCTTTAACCTGAATTGTGCCTGCAGAAATCCTCTCTAGTATTTCTAAAGTACTCAGCAGTTTCATTCTATGGAGGCCAGCCTGGTTCTTGCAGGGTCTTCAATCACATCAAGACTGGACTAAAGCAACTTTTTCTTCTGTCCTTTGCGTTTCTTCAGTCTACTGAAAATAATTTAAAATGTAGCAGCAAGCCTGGTTTTTAAGAATATCAAAGTAATCTCACATTAACTTTGGCATTGGCTTTAAAAAATGACTCAGTTTCATCTCCTTGCAGGCCATCACTAAACCCTGACATGTACCCTATACATTTTAATTTACAAACATGACTTAATCCACCTTTTTAAGACTCAAGAAAGATGAACATCAAAGCTCTTTTGACTCACCCATGAACTCTCAAAATGTATTAAATTTTTCAAATGTACTACTTACCAGAGGTGGTAAATAACAAAGTACGTATTTCTGTCACTTTTTACATTTACTATGTTTAAAAAAAATCTATATTTTTTACTCACTACATTTTCAAAACAGTCTTGTCACTTTAGTTGTAGCTAAATATATGTATTTATTTAAATAGGTTAATTTTATCTCTTTAATTAGATTTCTATAGAGCATGAGCGAGTAGGCGTGTTTACTCACACACACACATGCAAACGGAATAACTTTCCCAAGTGACTATTTTAAAACGAATCAGTGGAATTTAATCAGGGCTATGTGCTCATCATTTTGCTCACTCAGTTCATCCATTAAAGAAATAATCGGTTTATTTATTATTGTTGGACAGAATTTTAATCTCTCTGATAAATGTGTAATGTTTAAAGGACAGGTTAGTGAACAAACAATAAGATTCGGCTTTTTACAGGGAAAGCCAGGCCATTACATTTGTTTTTATTAGTTAGGAAATATATAAAATGGCCTTCAATAGGAAAATAAGTGGATTACAGAGATATAGATTTGGTTTCGAAGGTCTCTCTCTCTCTCTCTCTCTCTCTCTCTCTCTCTCTCTCTCTCTCTCTCTCTCTCTCTCTCTCTATATATATATAT
>JAYDZG010000010.1:2573157-2586764 GCA_034509265.1 Microcambeva bendego | reverse complement strand
TCTCTCTCTCTCTCTCTCTCTCTCTCTCTCTCTCTCTCTCTCTATATATATATATATATATATATATATATATATATGCATGGCAGAAAGGTAACTGGGGGCCAAACCGTGAAGAGATTCATAAACCAACAGAAGAATTTTGTAGTGTACTTGGTATTGGACAGGGAGCCAATGAAGATTTTGCAGTTTGGGAGTTATGTGTTTCCAGGGTTTCTTGCAGTGGAATTCTGGACATACTGAAGTTTTTTAAACTGTTGAAAGGGAGTTCAACTAGAGTTGCAATAATCCAGTCGAGATGTAATAAATGCATGTACGAGGGTAACAGCCACAGAGTCAGTGGAGGACATAGCCAAGCTATGTTTGTGATGTTTTAAATGTGGGCCTCCAGTGAATGTGTGGAAGCTAAGATCACACCAACATTACAAACCATGGCCACTGAAGATGTTATCAAACCTGGGATGGTAGAAGGAGAAGCAATGAGAAATACTTCAGCTGTTTAGTTAATGAAATTTCTGGTCATCCAGCTGTTTATATCGACCATACAACTCAGAACTGGTGAAAATGCAGGCCACGCTGTTGGATGATGTCACCAAGTGGAAACAGATAAATGAAGAAAAGAAGGGGGCCAAGAACTGAGCCCTGTGGGACACCAGGAGAGGGGGAATGTACATACATCGGACCTGAAGGCGCCAATCAAGACAAACTGTTTCCTACAGTTGTGATAGGATCAAAGCCATTCTATTTTCAGCAATACGCAGTGGGGTACAATAATATTGGCTCCATGCTGAGAGCAACCAATGAAAAGAATCCATAGTCCTATGTCAATAGGTTTACTAAACATTATTTCAATTGTCATCACACGTTACCCACTATATATTGCAATGCAGTACAATGAAATCAAATCGATTTATTTAAGCTTTCACTTAAAAAGTCTTCATTCATGGCTTGGTTGACAAAAGTGCTATCAACAGGTTAACATAGATTAAAGATCTTCGTGTTTCTTCTTAATCAGTGAACACAACTGGTGAGTGTTTGCCATTATTAGTGAATTATTTTGTCTGAGGACCATTTTCAAATTAGAAACAACTTCAGTGACCAGTGGGGTGGAAGGATTTAAAATACAGCTCATAAAAAGTTTTCCTTTTTCTTTGGCTGCAACATGATGCTGCTCCCACCTATGGTTCATAAGAGACAATAACACCTGAAGTATGTAGAAAAAAAGTGTTTTTATTGCTGATGTAGCGATCACTAAATATTGTAATAAATGTTCCCGGAACTGGTGGTTGTAAACCACTGCTCCATTGGAGAATGGGGGTTGGTGACCATTGGGGAAACTCATATTACCTTCTTCACTTCCTCTAACTCATGCTTGATGTTTACTTGTACATTTGTGACTTCACTGACGAGCTGTGTTCATTTGTATTCACAGAGCACATAGATTTATGTGTAGTTTCACTGATGAGTCGGATACTGCCCAATGGACAGAATTTATTGTGTGCCACAAGGCCTTCAATGCCAGGGACACAATCGCTGTTTAATGCTTTTAAATTAAATGCTCATTTAAACAATCACTTCTGTGAGGAACTCACCTCTGTAGGTTCCCGGAATGCTTGATTACTAATTACTTACAGCTGTTTTTCAAGATTACTGGCAAACAAGAATTGTTTGAACAGCCCAAATTAACAGTTCTCGGTAGCAAAAGCTTACACTTGCTATGTTCTTCTATCAAATTCATGCTGCACTTTTTCCAAAAAATATTGATCTTGTTATGCTTTATCTGTTCTCCGGCAGCTCAGTGGTTAATGCTCTTAATGCTTTGTTAGTCCTGCAGGGCCGGCTGTGATCTCTAATGAGATTACGTTGGAGGAAACTTATTTTAAAAGCCATAAAAAACCTCTGCCATAAAAAGATGAAAATTTAATCTGCTAGGCCTGTTCGTTCTATCACCCAAGGAGTTTAATGCATAACACAAGCAAAACACATCCTTGGTATAAAAAAAATGTCCAAAACAAATGGTTCAGAAATTGGCTTAAATTTTGATGCTGTTTTAAAGCTCATGTAGAATGTATCTCCCGATTCCTTAACTGAGGTTTGGCTGACTTGGAAATGTGATTATGATCTTAGTCTTACTGGAAAACTTGGCGAACACCAAGATTCAATTTCACCACAGAGGGCAGAACATTCCAATTCACAATATTGTTTTATATCAGTGAATCCATAATACCAGTCTCATGGGCAAGATTGTCCCACCATCACTGACCTGCCTTCATGCCTGACTATTTGGATGGCATTCGTCTGGTAAGAGCCTCCGGTAAACCTCATATAAGCCTTTTCTCACAGCTCACAACCTACTGATCCATAAGGCAGAACAGTTCCAGATTTGATTTGCCACTTCATAGAACTGTGTTCCAGAACTCTGCAGGCTTAGCCAAAGTCCCTGTGGCATATTCCAGTCAAGCTCTTGTGCGTCTTGCTCAAGTGTGGTCCAAACATGAAGTCTTGGGTGATCATCTGATCATATCATTCCCAGCCTTCATCAAGACACCGGTGTGGTGCGGTTCTTTCATTGTTTTGAGTTCATGTTTTCCTTGTGTCTTGTGGGTTTCCTCCACGAGGTCTGGTTTCCTCCTAACATACAAAGATGTGCAAGTGAGGTGAATTGGGGATGCAAGATTGCCCATGACTGTGTTCGACATTAAATACCTGATCTGATTATTTTTGTGTAGCCAATGGCTACCTGTCCTGTAATGAATAATCCTAATAAATAAAAAATATTAGATCATCTAAGTCAGCAGCCTTTTTTGCACCTCAGACCGGTCTCCTCTAGGTTATTATTTCACAGACCAGTGGGGGTGGGAGGACTTATAAAATAGAAAAAATATAGAATGGAAAATCAATGTAAATTTTGCTTTTTTTTAGCTGCCATAAAACTCTCCCATCTAGTGGTAAATAGGGGGAATAATTACCAAATAGCTTTAAACATGTAGTTGTTCTTGTTGCCCCAAGAGCGCTGCCCACTTCAGTGAATGCATGCGATTGCTAAAACCTCTGAACACATTTTTGAGCTTATTTTTAAAAAAATACTGCCCGAGATACTGAGACCACAGCCTAGTGCCAAAATTACAAAATGTGCTTCATTTCTTTGACATAATCTAATTAAAAAATGAAAACTACAACTTTGGTATCGGTTCCTTCTCTACTATTGACCTCAAACTGTTTTCAATAAACCTCTCTCTCTCTCTCTCTCTCTCTCTCTAACTCCCTGTCAAAAACGTTATCTAAATTGCAGACTGAGTGGTTGAGTGCACAAGTAGAAAGATCACAGCGATGTAAATTCATGTCCTACAAAAGCAACCACATTCACTTACATGCTCACAAACAGATCAAAGGCAGAGCAGACAGGTAGGTATTTGGTTTTATTCATATTAACATTATATATGGACGCTATATACTGAAAGTTCAACTTAACACGGCTGGGTTTTTAAGTTGGATGTTGCGATATTAAATATTTAAAGCATTAACACATAGGGAAGTTATTCGTGAAGAATTAAAAATTAAAAAGTCTTACTCGCATGCTCACACATTACCCTGTCATGGGGGTATAATAAGAATTCGAAAGAGCACTTAGCATTATTCACTTGAATGAAGTTTGCTCAGTCGTGCAGTGATTCTGGTACAATAGACATCTGCTTACATCTGAGATGGTTACTTAAGCTGCAAATGTAAGTTAGGAACACTGATGATTGATGCTGACTGAAAAAAACAGCTTTACATGTCCTGACACAATAAAGTTGACTGCAGAGCTCTATCTTGTGGAGAAATTTCTGCCTGGAAAAAAACATTGACTTATGAATTCACTGGTTCTGAAGTTCTTAAGTCAAAATGTTCATAAGTTAAAACTTTTTTCCCCATAAGAAATAATGTAAACAGAATGCCAAACCTCACAAACCACCCTTTACTCTGAGCTTTCTAAATGTCTTAAATGCTCTTTTTAAGCAACAGTATACACAGTTGCTATATATACAACCACACCATAATAAAAATATGTATTTTCTCACCCTACACTGTGTGCATGCAAAGTTAACAGAGATGGTAAATGAATTAATGGTATTGATTTTTCACAATCACAATTGGTGTAATATGCTGAATAGAGAAAATAAAGGAATAACAGACAAAGCAAGAAAATGACTACTTATATTTTTATATCTTTTAGGAAACACAGCATGTTAGAGATTTAGCCCAAGCTGTAAAAAGTTGTTATTCAGAGTGTGGGGTTCATGTGCATTCTCTTTATGTAACGCCTTCTTGCATGCCAGCACTGTTTGGCCATATACAAGCCCAACACACACACACCCAGTCACCACAGCAACAGCCTAAAGAGCAGCCGTTTGCTGGTAGTGATGGCATAAGTGAGGCTTTTGAGATATCGAAACAAATGATTTGGAAAAAGATTAGAGGTTGTAAAACGTTTGAATCACCACTTCACATTTACTTCTACATTGACACTTAATGGAAGTGTTGCCACAAAGTGGTGGTTTGTATTATTACAATAAGCCAGATGTTGCTGGTATATCAAGCAGTTTGAACATGATCAAAAATTTTCGAGATTGTTATATATCTGATAAATGATACAATTTGGAAAATAATAAGAGAATAATTAAAAATAATGAATGGGTTTCTTTCATACAAATAGTTTTGGGATCAGTGGTAAGATTTTCCAACTCTCACTCAGAGGCATTCAGGGTAAAACATTATGAACTCGGATCCACTGTAGGAAATCAATTTGAAACGGACGTGACATTTTACCTACCCCCCAAAATATGGTCACCCTAAGTAACTAAGTTACATTCTGCATGCCTCATGCGCACAGGAATGGAGGAAAATGCAATATCGAAAGCAGATGAGGTACTTAAAGCTTCCATTCTCATGCTAACTCTCATACAAGCCTTCATTATCTGGACAGAATGAAAAATTACTACAGAGCTCCTCCTCGTAAAGAAATTTCCTATCTGGTAAAAATCAATTATTCATTCACATTCCATTTTACCACCACTTCGATTCACTGAGCAAAACGAAGAAAACACACTAGACAGGTCACCAGTCCACCTCAGGGCAAAAACACATGCAGATATCTACACACAGTCATACCTAGAAAGAAATTAGAATCGATTTTAACATCGCAAGTTGGCCCTCTGTTGGACTGCATGAACATTAAGATGAGTCTCTATTCCAAAGCTAAAACTTTTTGCATTATCACTAAAAGGCCCAAACTAAACCAATAGGAACAGCTGCTATTACAGATGCTAGTAGCTGACAGAACTACTGCAGTATTCTCTGGGCATCTGACTTTTTGTCAGACAGATGGTGAATTTATTCCAAAAAGATATTTTTAAACAACTTCAGCCAACACCTGAACTTAATCATGATGCCAACTGTGCATTCTTCAGCTTATTCTATACATTGCTTTAATATAGTTAGAGACAGAGAGCTGACATATTTACTTAATATGTAATCAGGACTTGGAGTTCTCAGTCCATGCAGTAGAGTGGGCGACATACTGTGACGCTGCTATATTGAAAACCACTGAGCCCTTAAAGGGAACTAATTCTACTGCCATTGTATGAATAATCTGAATGCAAATTTTAGCAATGCGTTGATCAGGCATAATATTATAACCCCCTTTTTGCCCTGTAACTGTGCTGCACTGTTTTTTCTGACTCCTTTCTATCAGAACCAGTACTAACTTCTTCAGCAAATCAGATCGGACCACAAGGGCCCGGTGGTCTAGCCATTTCTATTTAAACCCTTGTCGGCACTCAAATCCTTATTCTCGTTAATATTTCCTGCTTTTTACATCAAGTTTGAGTATAAAATGTTTACTTTCTGAATATTTTTTTATACCCACATCAGTGTGATTCATTTCACCTGACGGTGGTCATAATGTTATGCCTAAACAGTGTATAGTGCAATTAATTAATAATAAGTACTGACTAGTGTAGAGTTTGGCAAAATTAAATATAAATGGCTGAATGTTCCTACACTATCCTATGTATTGTCCTTAATCTCTAAAACATATTCAGAGAAGTGTTCTCATGACTGAAGTTTCTTTACCAAGATACTATTAAGTGGTGTCCGCATACTTAGGCAGTGCGTCACCTATTTTGTAATGATTAGGATTTTACAGGAGCAGTTTTGCAGACAATAGCCCTTCAACACTTAAAATTCTTAGTTTGTGCATGGACATGAGCTATTGTAATTCGAATAAAGAGTAATTAGTCAATGTATTAATTCTTCATAACCATCCCTCAATTTAGAGTAAAGTGTTTCATTCCGATCATTAATTTCCCGACCCGCACTAATTCTATAATCTCACACACTCGAAGCTTGAGCACACGTTTGATCTGTTTTCCACATTTTGAATGCCAAGTCAGAACGTGAAAAGGTTTGGACATCTATTGATTTAATGTCAGTATTTTAATCAGTGCAAGTCTTTGGTGTCAGTAAGGAATTTTACAGCTCTTTTTGAGCCACAGTGACGGTGATCATCTATAACACGACTGATCGGCTCATTGCATGCTTCAGCTTGAAGGTTCTTGTCTCTCTTTACCAATTAGCTGTGCCTCTTACCAAGAGAAATATTTCGGCAAGTACAAACACGGCTGAGCAATGGAGGCCTGGCTGCTTGAGTCCTCATGAGTAATGACTGGAATTAGTCAAGTGCAGAACACAGCTGGTGAAAGCTGGGCTGCTTTTCTGTGGCTTTGTCTCTTTTCCTAATTAGAATGAAAGATTAAAACATGCCTGTAAAGCCACCTAATCGTAAAATATTACTTGATCAAATGTAATTACTTCCAATTTAACTCCAACTTCAAAAACATACTCCCTGAGGTTCTATAAATGAGTTCAAAACAAAATAAGCTAATGAAATAAGCTTTGAAAATACGTAAAACAAGTGTACAACTGGGCTTGTTTTCTCAATGTGTGAGTGATTGTGGCATCTCATATTCATGAGATCATTCCGAAACAGACTGCATGGGGTTGAACTGTCTCCTCCCAAATCAATCACAACCCACTGAACAACTGAGACGATTAGTCAGGTAGAAAAACCTACAATTAAATACACATGATTTGTGCTCAAGGGCTCTTTCACTTTTTTATACCAGTCATTTTCTCTTTTAGATTGCCAACAACCTGGATTGCTTGCTCTATCCCTGTGCTGGCCAGGAAAGGTTCCAAGGCCAGCAAGTTCCTCCTCTGACGTGTGTAAAGCCATTTTATAATAGCCTGTGGTCGATTACTGCAAGCACGAAAGAACACATTGTACCAGCCTGGCCTTTCCTCCCACAGAAATAATCAGTTGTATGTGCATGAGCTTGTAGGGATTCTTTATTAGTGCCATCCAGCCATGAAAAATGATCTGTATTTCGATTCCTACAAATCTGTCAGACATGAAACTTACATTTCCAGACTTCCCCTATATTTGTGATATATGTAAACTGTACACTTTAGTTACCAAAAACATAAATCTGCAGTAGTCAGTCTCATCACTTCATCCTCTTAGCAGTCCAGTGTGAAATGATGGAGTATTTTAAACAAAGTTGTTTACAGTATTTTAAAAAGGGCCATTTTTATTCCACGATCTTTCAAATGTCTTCCCTCTCACAAGTCAGCCTTTGAGTTATTGCTCGAAGCTGGTAGTTTCATTACTAAATCTGTCCATAAATTGCCATATTTTATAGGATATCTGTGGCACTGCAAATCTCAGCGTGTACAGAGTTGGGTAAAAATACTTCACACTGTAATAATTATTTTTGATATAGTAACTAAGCAGCAGTTACTTTAGAGGTCAGAGGTCTGGAAGGTATCATCTAAAAGGCAGCTGTAGTAAACTGAAGAACGCTGGTTGAAGCCCCACTACTGCACTGCTGGGCCCTTGAGCAAGGCCCTTTACCTTCAATTGCTAGCTTTCTATCAATCGATTCATTATTGAATTTTAATGTTATAGCCACACTGCTGGATTCCCTTCCTGGCACCACCTTCCCTATTTTTCCTGGCTTGGGACAAACACTGCAATGCACTGGCCACAGCGGGCCTACCAGGCTGCATGTTTTGGACTGTGAGGAAACCGGGGCCATTGTACCTACTTTTGTATCGAGTTGCCCTGTACCTGATCCAGTGTCTCCTGGGGAGTTCAGATCCACTGTGACCCTGACCAGGATACAGGGATTTGTAAAATTAATGATTAAAATAAGAATGTCTAGTTTTCCTACATTCCTAAATTTAACCCCGTATACCTCTTCCAAGAGTAAATTTGCAATCATCACTGTTTTCATCATCCCACCTTTCCTACCCAAACTGCTCTTTTTGAGCGCCAGGAATAGCTTCACCTTCCTCCTCAGGAGGAGCAAATGAAAGACGATGCCAAGTCAACAGAGAAAGCAATAGGGAGAGGTATGTGTAGTCCACTCAGTCCACCCAAATACAGAAATGTGTTTGTTAGCCAGAGCCTGTGTGAATCATGTACAACGACAGCACACATAAATGGTACAGTTTGGAAACAGCTGACCACAGAACTCGCTTCACGTCTGTTTTTACTTTTCTCTTGGTGTGGCGATAGGCTGTAGTCTCAGATGTGTATTCAGTGACTATACCTGAGCTGGAGGGGAATGGGCAGCACAGCTGCAGCTCTGTTCTCGTTAGCGATAGATTGGGTCGAGTCCTGCGGGACTGGCAGCTAATTTCTCTGGGTCACCATGATAATTGCATAAGCGCCTGCTGAATTCCACACCATTAATGAAGTTATTTAAATCGTGTCACCTTTCACCATCACCTTCCTTCACTCTTCTGCTGTTAATTGGTGGGGGACACGATCATAGAATTCAAGCATGAACTGATCAGTGGGTACCTTTTAAAAACTTCTCTGAAGATTTTTTTTCTCTGAAGCTCAGTGAATTGAGTAAAAGAACCACAGGGTAAAATGTTTAGATTAGCTTATGCTCTTGAGGATTTGTTTAGCCGATTTACATTTGATTTAATCTTTACCTCTACAAATCCCATAATAAAAAAAAATGAATAAAAAGTGAATAAAAAATTCTCTGATTTGTTTATTCTCTTGAAGATTTAACAGCTGCTCTAGATAGGGGTCACCACAGAAGATGATTGGCTTTTTTTGCACCGGATGCCCTTACTGACACAACCTTCCCTGTTTATCCAGGCTTGGGAGCAGCAGTACAAAGCACTGGTTTATGCATCCTGATGGCCAGGTACAATAGACTGTAGTATAGGTATGTGACAATTTAGAGTCTCCAATTAACCTTGCCACATGTTTTTAGACTGTGGAAACTAGAGCACCTGGATGAAACCCACACAGACATGAGGAGAACATGCAAACTCCACAAAGAAATAACCATTTTTTGTGGTGGAAAAGAGACCAACATTCATTGATCAATGTAAAGGGTTTTTTTCTTGCAAGATGATTAAGGGTGACCAAGAGTTTGCAATAACCCTATTTATAGTTTAGCTGTTACTCGGATATAGTTTAAGTTCCCATCCTCCCCAGTGCCTACATCAGACACACAGTCAGACATAGCTGTCTGGACATCTTCAGAACGTTTGCAAGAAGAATGAAGTATATAGACACTTCTGAAGCATAGCTGTCAGATGTCACTTAGATTATGAAGGTTTCTTAATGTTTGCAACCAGCAGAATTGTAATGCAGCTGTTATGTAGTGAAAGGAGGACTCACACTCGCCACATGCACCACCCAGCATGAATCCGCGGTGAGTCTGAAGTTTTAAATGCTGGTAAATAATTACCAGCCTTGTTGGACTTGACCCAAATGTCGTTGTAATCTTACGGGAAGCACGGCTCCCACACAGGGAACTCCTTATATATTTATACATAGGCCATTGTGGCTGCCCCATGCCGATCAATAATCAGGAAGTGTGTCAACTCTGTAGCTATTTACAGACTGCCATTCACTTTATGATTAGAGATTTTGTGGGTGGGCTTATATATTTATTGGATGGATTAAGGTTATTTTCTGCAGTTTTCAAAAGGGTTGGTGAACAAGCTCTTAATGAGGTGACCACATTTGTGGGTACATAGAGTATTTTCTTATTAGCTGTTGGGAGTTCTCTGTTTATTTTTTTCCAGCTCATCCTGTCAATCAGGGAGTTCTGGTTTGGGAAAAAGCCACGATAGACTGCCTGTCATTCCTCTTGATCAATTGACACACTTCCTTCTTCCATAATAACTTCATTTACTGTAGATAAAGGCATGGTCTGAATTAAAATTTGGTAAATTAGTAAGGATAAAGCTCTAAATAAACACAGTGAGGGAATCCTTTAGGCTGCTGTTAGGGGTCTCCACAGCAAATCATGATCCGAATTATTGATTTGGCATAGTTTTCACACCGGATGACCTTCAAGACACAACCCTCCTATTTATCCGGGTTTGAGTCCAGCAATACAAAGAAAATGGTTTTGCTTCCTAGAGGGTAGTTGGGCACCCAGCCGGCCATGACAACTCTCGGCACAGGTGTGCTAGTATAAAATCTAAATAAACACAGTTCTAAAGCAAAATGAATCAATGTTTATTAACAGCTAGTCATAATCCAGCACAGCCATGGGCCTTCTTTAAATCCCATTTCTGGATAAATAGGGACGTTAATTTATCACATTTAAACTGAGATTACATTTCACAATTCATGCATTTAACAATAAACATTTTCTTAGTACAATGTTTAATTAGCGTGAGATATTTTATCTAATGGCCAATTAATGCAGCATTGATGACTGCAATTAAAGTAAAAAAGTAATTAATAGGAAATTAATAACCATATTATTTTGTCTGTAAGGCCACTGTCATTTAGGCTGATAACACTTGCTTTATCTTCCCTTCATGCAGTATATTAACCATTTGTAGGCAGCAGTTCTAGAATTATTTTTGTAAAAGGGTCAGAGATGAAGTTTCTATGGTTTCAACAGCCTGGTCAGTTGCTCTGTGGCCTTGTGGGGGCAAAGACATGAGAGCTGGAGGAATGCAGAGAGCCTGGAGTGATCCAGCACTGGTCAGTGAACCTCAGAAATGCAGTGGGAATCGGAAATAATAATTATATATCATACATTGTTTGAAAGAGAAGGACATTTACTGCAAATGCTTTACTATATAATAGATAGTGAAGCCAGTCAAACAGCATAATATGTTGGTACCACACAGCCCTAAGGTGCTACATTAGAACCCAAGCCCTGAATTCTGGAATGTCAGAGATTCACAATGGGCATTCCAATTTTCTTCTGAAAAGAAGTCAACTGTTTATTGGCTATTTCAAATTGACCCGAAAGTTAGGTGTAAATCAATGAAGAACTGTCTGAAGTGTGTTCCCATCATGCACCCAAAACATCAGAGATAAGATGGCAGTCGTTAAAGATATATGCAGCATATAGAGCATATTGACTTCCAACATCAGACAGATCTGTGTAGGAACCCACCTAGGGTTAGTCAAGACCCAGCCAGCGGCTATATGCATGACTATGGCTTTTCAAGGACAGAATTGCAGTGGTGCCAGACCCAAACAAAGTGGGGAATTGACATTAGTAGAGGAAAAGAGAAAAGGGGGAAATAATGTAGCTATGGTTTTACATTGATTTAATTGATTGTTAGAAACATTTTCCACTTTGCTGCACCAAACTGTGAAATCATTTAAGCAAACAAAATGCTTTTCACACTTCAATATTGCAGAAGACTGACGTGAAAGAAATAATTATTACAATCCGAGTCTCCTGCCACATTGAATAACTTCTGAATCAATGGTCATAATGATATAGCACAGTGAAAATAACTTCTTTTCAAGAAAATGAAATCAAAATAACTGAATGTTTTGTATTTCCATCACTGAACCACATTTCTTGGGAATATAAGTGTATAAATACTGAATAAACATGTCTGTAAATCACAAACCCGCACCGAAGTGCAGGGTGATTACACAGACCTAAATTGATTCATATGATTGAAAGGACACACAGAAATCAGTTCAGTTTATTTTCTTTAACCACTTATCCTAATCAAGGTTGGTTAGGGGCGATGGATCCTATCCCAAGTCTTATACCAGTGCAAGGCACATTGTAACACCCTGGACGGGGCACCAGTCCATCACAGGTATGCACTGAATATTTGTATTCACACAGGTATTGATTAGACACAACAGATTGATTGGAGGGTTTATACTCCCATATAAGTTGATCAGGCCTAGAATGGGAAAGAGAAGAAAGTCTATTTGGTTGTGGTTTGAAAATAACAGGTGCTGCACATGCCCCATGATTTCAAAGACCTGGGTTTCACGAGGTTCCCTCATGGCAGGATGGCTTTCTAATGAATTACCAGTTATCAAGCCAGTTAACAAATGAGTGTGATGCCCAGACATGAATATGTATTAATACAAAAGTACGTAGAGACGACACAGCAGTAAAACACCCTGAACACTAGAGCTGGGATCTCGAAAACATAGGGTGAGTTCGAAAATGTAGGCAGCTGTCTACCTAGGCAGCATTGAACGTCATCCTGTGCACGTCCCCTAGAAGGAGGAGGTTCGAAAACCTAGATGCATTATAATCCTCCCTACTCCAAGTCATCTTTAAATTGAAACGGTTTGTTCAGGGTAGAACGAGTCAGTGTCAGATGTTGCCTTATTTGGAAAGGACATGCCTGCTCTTACAAAAATAAACATGGCAGGGCATTTTTTTTATCATGTTAATAAATTATCTTTTATGTTTAATGTGCATGTGTGAAATAATATTTATTTACAATTCCAGGCTCGTCAATGAAGTTTATGTGCTTTCAGTCAATGTTGCTCTCTGTCTAGACAGACCATTACAGTTACCTGACTTATAAGGTGATTACTTAAATGAATGCTTACTAGTTAGACAGCTGACTATGTAGACCACAAGCAGCTCCCTATATTTTCAAACCCTCACTGTATCAGGCTGAGATGCCCCTCTAACTATGATTGGCCTGTTGCTCATATAGAGCGAGATTAAAGCCATATAGGTTCTCTCCCATGACCGATGCAATTATGACCCGCTGCAGGCTGACTGATGGCGCCTTCAAAGAGATGAGGAAAGAGAGCATTGATCAGGGTGCTGCTCTGTTCTCAGAGCTGATTCACATGCATACTAAAAGTGCAGGTGGAAAAATGGATATGGCTACGACCCACATGTTGGGAGGAGCAGCAGGTAAGTTTCGTCCTCAGTCAGAGCTGGGGTCGACATTACTGGAGAGGAAACATGACAATCTGGCAATTGGATGGACTAGATTGGTAGAAAATGTAAAATCTTTAAAAAAAAAAAAAGTATGTGGACACTCCTACATATTAAGTTTAGGTTGGTCGGCCACTTTTTCCATTGCCTGTGTGGGTTTCCTCACTTCTGGAGTCAATTGAATAATGAAAGAGAGAATGAGGAAGGTGCAGCGTCACTTCAATAAAGCTGCTTCTAAATCCCAGATTTAGTCATGTTAGGAAGCCCTTCTGTGTGTGTGTGTGTGTGTGTGTGTGTGTGTGTGTGTGTGTGTGTGTGTGTGTGTCTGTGACAAGATTAAAAACCACAGAT
>JAYDZG010000010.1:2554060-2565205 GCA_034509265.1 Microcambeva bendego | reverse complement strand
AAAAAATCTGGTGAAAGTCCATCCCACAAAAGCCAGAAGAGTGGCAACTATTAAAACTCAAATGTGGGAATATCAGAGAACTCCATATCAGTTTTCATGATTTTGGCAATATAGTAAAATGTCATAAGAATTTTTATTAATATACTACATTTATTGTTTGTTTCATCACTGCTTTATCCTACCAGAACACGGTGGGTCCAATTAATTGGGAAAAAGGTAGGAAACACGCTGGTCCGGTCACCAGTCTGTCCCAGGGGAATCACAGTAACATTGAGTCACCATGCACAATAATATTTATCATCTATTTAACAGTGAGAAAGTGGTAGCCCAGTGGACAACAGTGGGTTTCATCTGAAATGTTGTGGATTTGAATCCTGCAGCAGCTTTTGGGACTTCTTCAGATAAGTGTTCTGACCACAGGTGTGTATGACAAAGGCATTCCATCTGCCATAGATCATACACAATAAATGTTATTAAGCCGTTTCAAAACTGTATAAATCATGTTTTAAATTCAATTTGAATTCACCCCTTCAATTGCTTTTAAATGCATATCCAAGTGAGAGAGGACCGGAATACCTAACAGCTTACCTAGCAGAGATTTTAAGGATTAGTCAGCCAGTATATATTTATTTACTTATTTATTGCTTAAACAGATGGAGCTTGTTTAGGTTAATCAAAAAGCATGTGGAGGAAGACTTGTTTCCCCTTAATTCAATCAGGAGCAGCTCTCTACAATGAAGTGCACTAAGTCTATTAAACACAGTTGATAGTCAGTGTGTTTGAATTCTAACTACCGAATCATCGCACAAAACCATATGGAGTA
The DNA here is from genome assembly GCA_034509265.1 of Microcambeva bendego. Lineage (NCBI taxonomy): Eukaryota > Metazoa > Chordata > Actinopteri > Siluriformes > Trichomycteridae > Microcambeva > Microcambeva bendego. Next base: position 2,564,382 of record JAYDZG010000010.1, on the reverse strand, counting down.
GCAAATTGATTACGTGTGCACTGAAATGACAAGATAAATTGTGGAAAGACACTGAAACGTTTCCAGCTGTCAGGTCTGTTTAGGTTGAACAGTGATTTTTGGCTTTAGGCTTTCTTCTTTAGAACATCTACAGTGGAGCACGTCTGCCCTCTAGTGTTCATGAGCTCCACTGCAGCCTAGGAAGAACCATACGGGCAATGAACCGTAGAAGCTAATCACTACACGTACATGATAATTAGTACCTCAGGCTAAAATGTTAATATGTTTAAAATGTTTAAACATTTAACAGAAACTCTTCCAGGGTACCTGTTAAACCCATTTGTACATGTTTGAGAACACCTTTTTAAGAGACATTTGTTGTTGAACCGCATTGATTTGGTAAGCATGGCAGAGAGGAAATATGCTAATGTTATTGATGAAGGTATAGATTTGTTGCATTTCCTGCTAACAGGTTCGATAGGCCTGACAAAATGTTTATTACCACTGTATGATAAGTCCAATGCATTAAGATTATATTGTACAAATCACACACACCCCACATTTTAGCAACCTGCATTTTACGAGGGCAGTGGCCACTTTGCACCTGGTAGCTTAGCTGAAATTTGTAACTATTAAACCTCTCAGTGGTCCCATACCAACATTTAATAAAATTGGTGTAATTTGGCATTTTGTGGATACAAAAACAAGTAGCTAAATTGCAAACTCATTCATTCCAAAGTCATGAATCCATACACAGTTAATCCAAAAATGGGTCTTCTGTTTACAGGGCTGTGCATTTGAATTGTATATATTTGCACAAGTTTGTTTTAAAACATGCTTTAAATGTGCTATTTGGGTAATGCATGACTTAAGGTTGAGTTACCCATGCATATATGGAATTGGGAGTTATGGTGTGGGACCATCAGATCCAGCACCAAGAGGCCTGAGACAAATGTTATATACAAAGGCATAATGACTGTAGGAATTAAGACCAGCAGCATCAGTGCCACTCCGAGCATAAGCCATCTGTTCATGCTTAAGTTAAAAGATGAATATAACAACCCCATCTGGAAAGAAACCCCATCTAGATTTGCAAGCTCACACTTAACTAACTTAACTAGTAATAGTTCTGGTTCAGTCAATGAAAAACACAACCAAAACTAACCTAAACCCCTAATATCAACTTCGATTTAATAGATACATGATGTTCTAAATATGTAATATCAAATAAATCTATATAATTATGGTCACAGTAAATGTGAAGACTCATGAACTTGCATCTTAGGACAGCCAATCCATAATCTTGTACATTTTTGGAAGGTATGAGCAGGATTTGCCTGATGAAACATAAACATGGGGAAAGCTCACCAAACATTACCAAAGTAACCAAAGCTAATTAAAACGGGTACCAAAATATTACAAAATTACACAAAAAGTACCCAAAAAGTTATACCAAAATGGAGTCCAGTTCCCTGAATAAGTGTGACACCATAGCCAATGTACATGGGCCTTGACATGCCAGCATGCCCCTTCTGTTATTTTTTTTGAACTATCAACAGTAACAATTTAATAATAAATTAATCATATTTAGCTACTATATTGAGCTTGGGTGAATATAAAGTTTATCCTGAACAACTATAACTGAACAAACTCTACTAACTATCAAAATTTAACCCAAATGAAATTTTTTAAACCTTTTATCTGGACTAACAGTCTGTTCACTAACCACACTTCATATTTTATGAATCAGAGTAAAAACTGGTTGGCACAATAAGGCTCGACCCACACGCCTATGAAAAGCAATGCCTATGACTACTCTCAGATAAAAGTGTAAAGAGAGAACCCAGAACAAGCCGGGGACACCATTACACTGAGCAGAAATGACACTACCAAATGGCACAACTCACACCCCGCATGGATCCAAATGTGGGGCCGCAAGATAAAGAGTGCTGCCATCTGCATTGCATCAAATTCTTGTGTGTATTTATAATCTTTATTGGCTTTGGTTTTAAGGAATTTGCAATAGCATCCACATCTTCTTTAGAAAGTCAGAATCTCAGAATAAAGCTTGTGCCGATACTGAAAGGTAAGTTATGGTTTTCTTTAATTTCTTATGAGCATGCCGTTCACATAAAACGGCAATTTCTAGATTGGCTACTCGACCTCTCTCCTCTGTGCATGATCCTTTAGAAATCCACTTATTAAACTCTCTTGTCATAGGAGATAATAGCAAAAGCAGCAGAGCATGAACTAATATAAAGACTGAACTGAGGCTTATTCTTATAAAAGTGGCTGAATATAACCCAGCCACAGCTGTAGATTTTAATTATAAGGTCAGTGCATCTATACATTTCTAAACACGTTTATTTCCTGCTTTTTTCGACAGTCCTTAACCTTCACTGGCTTCCATTTTCACCACCCACCTTTTCAACACAAGGATGAAATAGAAGGTCTTTTTATATTTGCAGCTCGTTCAACCTGTCAGCCCTGTCTAACACAACAAACATCCGTCTGTACACAGCACATGAGCAGTCTCTTGATCATTCAGTAGATTCAATAAAACAACAACCTGGCCGCCTTCCTCATTTCCATTTTTATTCAAAGGATTAAGCTAACTCATCCAGAGCAGCTTAGAATAGTGACCGATAAAGTGCAGGGTAAGGGGCCTTGCTTAGGAGCCCAACAGTAGTATTTCTTGTTAGCACTCAATGTGGGTGCACACTGATCTTCCTCCAGCCTATTATTACTATATGCTCTGATCAGAGGACAAATGTTGCCTTTTTATTTTCCCTTATTACAGTCAAATTTTATACGAATACAAAAGACACTACCCTGTTATTATTAGCATTAGTATTGTTACAGTGCTGACCCTAACGACATCTAGTCAGTGTTGTCCCCATGTGAGTTCAAATGATGAATGCTATAGACAGTAATTGTATACCCATGAAATTCAATGTATTTAATGTAATACATGTATGTATTTAAATCCACGTTTATATCTACACACTTTATTTTATATCCCTGTATTTATGTACATACTTTTCCATGCAGAAGTATTTGCCCCCTTTCTGCTCATATTTGTCACACTTATTGGTTTTATACACGAATCAGATACATAAGGAAATTATATGGCAACACAAAATGAATCATATTTCATATTAGTCTCAATAAAGAAAATAAAAAGGTTTTACAACTTTAAATTATTTGCCTCCAAAACTAAACTAATCATAACACCTTGAGTATCAATACGTAAAATCAGAATCACATTAGTACCTTTCTGAAGTTAATAACTGGTTGAATCACATTGGCAAGAATGACTGCAACTTAACACTTATTTTGAGAAAGAAATTTTGCCCATTATTTTTACAGGAGTGGTCAAAACAGGCACGCTCATGTTTTCTGGCATTAACTGCATATTTCAGGTGTTGCCACAGTGACTAATTGGTCTGGGTTAGTACTTTGCCTACACTTCAGCAAAACAATGATTCCCTTTCTTTTCTCAGCCATTAACATGTGAAATTGTTTTTGTATTTGAATCACTGATCTCATTTACATGCACATAATGAGAAATATTGTAGCAAATACCTTCTTATATGTATTTTGGCCATTTGATCATAAAGAAAGTCAGCAATGTGTGTAGTAAAGCAGCTTCCCAATATGTTAAATTTATCATTGAATCTAGTAATGTGTTATAATTAGTCGCCAATTTGGGCAAAGTATTCAAGGGAATAAACCATCTATGTAAAATATGAAAAAACACAAAATGTGGGTGGGTCTACTGGTTACTACTCAAACATTTAGACAAATTAATTGAAGTAAAAAAATAGGAGACAGTCTCAAATCAACATAAAAGAATCCAGGACTTTCATATCAACCCCCTGTTGAGCAAGCCAATTGTGACAGTGGTGAGGATAAACTTCCTTAAAATTACAAGAAGAAACCTTGAAAGGAACCAGACTCAGCAGGGGCCTCCGTCCTACTTGAGTGACCGAGAGAAACATTTGAATGAGGAAGTAGATTTTCTAATTCTTCAAGGCTCAAATAGTGTAGGATTTTTTGTGAACCCTGAGACTACTGGGTTTTATGTGCATAACAAATGTCAGTCATCATGCTTTATAAATACTTGATACTGCATAGCAGCAGGCAGTGGTGGTACACAGCTTCTGATATCTTTTCTATGGTGTACTCATATGAGCGTGATCAGCCTTTAGTATGAATTTAGTACATCACATGGTATGTATTAACTTACTGGCAAAGTGTCACAGCTGGTAGATTGGCACGACATCATAGTTGAAGCCAGGAACGTGCTGCAATATAATATACTGGCACCCTGTTCAAAGATTAATGTGTGAAGTGTGTCAATTTAGGCTCTGACCCCAGGGCTACCTTATGACAAGTTCACACTACACAACCTTTCGAGCGGTCAGATCGATGTACAGTACACAACTGGATCTCTTGCAATCAGGAGCATTAAGTCTTTGTAGTTTTAAAACTATATAACTGATCAACAGGGGGGGTCACACTACACCATCTACCATCAGGAGGTATCTCAGATGAGTGTGGAGTTTGTCTGAGTGTCTGGTCTCACACTATGTTTTGTCACAACAACAAGCGAGAATTGAGGAGAGGTTTCATGGTACAGATATCATGTCCAAAAAGGCACTTCAACCATCAATCATGTGAACATGTAATTAATTAAGATGTAGCACTTGCTTAAAATGAATTAATAACTAATAAAGATAGAGTGTGTAATCACCTAACCTGCATGTGTCCATGTCTGGATGTTTGTTCATTTATCTTTCATTCAGAATTAATCTCTACTGACAGGTGAATAGCACCGATTTTATCATGATACCTGTTAGTGGGTGGGATATACAACATTAGACAACACGTGAATATTTTTTTGTTCAAGTTGATGTAAGAAATGGGAAAATGGGCAAGCACGAGAATTGAAGTGGGTTCGACAGGGGACAAATCTAAACTGAAACTGTCCATCTGGATCAGTGGAGAGAGTATTATCCCTCACTCATGCATGGAGCTTGGTCAAGGATAATATGACAATGTTCCTTCTGCTGTAGTCTAAACTGACCGTCTTTACCATGGATTTAAAATCCCATTAAAGAAACAGCTGCAGCATAAAAGCTGTCGAAACTCCAGGAGCTAGAACTTTTTCCACAAGAAGATTTGTAAAGATTTCGTAAGAAAGGTGTCAGAAGCTTGTTAGCACTTTTTTATTTATTAGATGTAATCAAGGCAAAAACAGGATGTTCCAGTGAGTATTTAAGCGGGGTTGTGCAATCATGCACACAGTTGTCAACCAGATGTTTCTTTTACCTTTATTTTCTTTCCAGACTTCTTGTCGAATATTTACAAAGTGTGCATCACACTTTCAACTATAATGTACAAGGAGTGATGAGACAGTAAGGGATTATTTATTTCATTACCAATTATGATTTATTTAAAATATCACCATAATAATCAATCATTCATGTTTTACCCCTTGTGTCCAGCACCCTTGGTATTGCTGGGTGCCCCGGACTGGCCAGTAACTTATCAAAGCCTCAGCCATCCACAGCCCAAGACATAGCCAATCATGTCTGTACATAGACAACTAGCGGATTCATCCACCCCCTATAGTAAGCTTATATATTCCACTAACTGTCCACTTTCTGTAAGATCAGAGAGGGAATTTCACCAATTACCAATTACATGGCTGAAAAAAAAAACGTTTTCAACATTTTAATTAGACTTTATTGATTCATTTAATTATAGATGATGTTTTTAATGCTAGTTAAAATTTGTTTCTCTGTATTTGGTTTTATCTACGTTTTGGGAATTAATGTTGAATACTTTCTGATAGTGAATAAACAAAAGATTTACTTTTAGGTAAAAATCACAAGGCACTGAAATCTTTTGCTTTGTTTAAATTCTGAAAATAGGGAAGTGTTCTTGGCCTGACAGACATCATTTGTAAGCCTTTCTATGATCAAAGCACACTCCAGTGTGTGTAAGTGTGTAAGCCTTTGGTTGAGTTAGAGGATTTAACAGTGTGTCTCATATGAAACACGAGTGAAATGGTAAAAAAAAAATACAACTTGTCCTGCTAAAATCTATTGTGAAGAGCCAACATCCAGATAATCTAATGCGCTAATAAGAAACTGCTACTACTTTCTTTATCACACAATTTACATGTTTATAAGCCATTACATCAAATCTGTAATCACTGCTCATATTTTAAATGGTTCCTGAAATGTTCCTTCTGAAATTAAAAAATGAAATTTATCTTTAGTACACAACTAGAGTGCACACATTACTCAGACATTTATTTCCCATGCTGATTCTTCAGAACTTTTGTTTTCTGCACTTAAGAGCTTTTACAAAACTCAACAAGGCAAAGCAGCTTTACCACAGGGAGAGAGATCAGAACAGAGAAATCTATGTAACAGCCATGGAGGTTATGTATAACTGAAAAACAAAACTGCTGATTAGGTAAGTAGGTAGGTGCAGTATAGACTGATCTCTAAACTAATTCAAGCTCCACAAATTCAAAATCCATCAGAGAAAATGACTGCACTCCAAAAAAAGTGGAAAACATGATCTTCAAGAAATCAAGGTTTTTAGCAGTATAATGGAATTTTACTCATTCATCTCATAAAAAAGTCACAATCAGAACCGATCTGATGTCTGAACACATGATCGAAAATCCAGCAGTAGAGGTATATTTCTCCTGAGGCAGTCTCCATGGTGACATGAATAGTGTTTGATTGTGGACAGTGCCGTTTTCCAGCAGCTTTACATTTATAGCAGACTGCAATAAGGTTGGAAGTAATTATACATCTGAATATTTCCATTTGATGGTGACTAGAAATCCGGTGTTTCGTGTGCATGATGCTAAGTGCAGTCAAACAACTGCAAACAATTTTTATAAGAAGGCACTAGCTTTGTCAATTATACTGATGATTAAATGTTTCATTTTGCTGAATTCAGGGAAAAGTCAGAGCAGAAACACACACACATGCATACACATGCTCAAACTGAGGGCAATTTCTGGCAGCTATAATTGGCCTGACTGCAGGACTTTGAACTTCTGGGAGGAGACCAGAGCCCGCAGAGAAAACCCACTCAAACACAACATGCAGACTCAGCTTAGAGAGGACTCAGGCCATTGCTGCACTCATTGGAATTCTTCCCAGGATTTTGGGATTGTAGTATCGACTTGGGATTTGAACATTTTGGATTCAATGTACGGTCTACACTCTTACAATGAATCATGAATCATACTACTAATACTAATAATAACCTTAGGTTGGATTGCAATTTGAAAGTAATTCTCACATGGTGAGGAATTATAACATTAAACAGAGAGGTGGTGCTGTGTAAGGACTTTGGTTGCCCAGGGCACCTGCATAGAACTGGAGGAGCGCAGAGGTCGGGGTGTGGGTCTCTGTGCGTGAAGCCAACCTCAAACGCAACTTCACAGATGTGTTGGAGTTTAAGAAGGGATCAGTACACGCAGAAAAAAATAGAAAAATAGAAGATAGAAAAGTAAGGATATTTATATTCAAAATTACAATAATAACTATTTAAAGAAGTTTAACGAACACTATACTGAAAGTATTGCATAAAGTTTATCAAGCGTTGCACTGTTTTAAAAAAAGTCATTGCACATGGTTTAAGCTGTGGTGGGGAAAACTCACATTATTATTAAAGATCTACTGCAATTGCCAATTTACTTTCAATGCATTAAACCCAAATATTTTCACGTTATATCTGTACTTTATATTTTTATTTTACCAGTTTGCTATGCGGAGGCTCCACACTTAAAAGCAAATTAGTAAAAATACATTTATAACAGCTCACTTATAAAGTCCGAATCTACCATAATTAATGCCAATGGATTTGCACATGACCCTAAACCATTGAGCTCTGACCTATACCCTCACACACCGAACCTCTTCAGTTAGCTTCAGCTCTCATCATCACCCGGTTTACTCTCCATGGCAACAGTTTCTCAGCTACATCCAACCAGACGCCTCTCTTGTGCATAATTGCAACTGATGGGTTTGTGGACGCTCGAGTTTGTGAGTGTTTGTAATGGCAATGCACAAATACTTCATTAGTCACGGTGTCCTCAAGGCTCCTTCAGGACTCCTGCAGGACCAACTTCTGTCACAAGCATAGCAATGCAGAACTGCCACCTGCTATGGATGTCAGCTAACAGCAGTGCCCAGCATGACTTCCTGCCACAAGACGACCACATGAATCTCAGCCTCACACTTACTTTAGCTCTCTTGCTTTCTTCTTACACACGTACACAGTTAAATGAGAGTGAGTACATCACTTCATGAGAGGCTCCGTTCTTGATGTTCTAAGATCCTTAAACATTAGATCTAATCTATACATCACTGGTTGTTAAGAAGGTTGATTGTACTCTGTAATGCACCGTCACTACAATTCACTCCCAATCATTCACTTTCTCGTTTACTAAGACGTTTATCCTAATCAGGTCACAGGGATACTGAATATCCCAGCTCTTAAATGGGCAGAAGGCACACAGAAACATCCAGCACAAAGCACCAGTCAGGAATTCCTCTGAACTGATGGAAGAGAACATTGCATAAAGATGAGGTAATGTTCCGATTGGGGTGTGGCTCTTCATACAGAAAGCTAATCTGCATATGAACTCGTCTAAATTCAAGTGAAGAGATGCAGCATGGCTACAGCACACATGTCAGAGGGGGAGGTATAATGCAAATCGGGTAAATAGACTCAGATTGGGGAGGATGCAAAAAAATATAGTCTTATTTTGAGCCCAATCTGTGGTAGAAGTAGATCCTAATTTTGACTTTTTGTTTGATCATCCTGAATCTGATTAGTTTCCATCCAAGTTAAATTCAAAGTTTTGGCAGTGGAAGCTCAGCAGTTAAAGCATGAACAAAATAATCAGAAGGTTACTGGTTCAAAATCATACAACATCTATGCTGATGCAATTTAACCCTTTGCATTCGATGTTATCTGTCACAGATTTCTCCAACACACAGTCCTTTCTTAACACAGCTCAACGTTGAATAACTTGTATGAATTAATGGTGTTCAGTGGCACCTAAATGGCAACTTCAATGTAAAAAAAACACAAACATTACTTTAAATTAGCTAATAGATTATTGCTTCCAGGCTGCTCTTAATTGCTATAGGATTCAAGGTAATGAAAGGTTATGTGGATAATTCACTGTGATGGATTAGCACCCAGGATGAGCCAATTGTTTCCACGTACGCTAATTACTTTACTGTGATCCTGATCGAATGATTACTAAAAATGTTCAATGCATTCTTATAAAAAAAAAACAGCTCGGTTAAAGTAAAAAATCATGTACTGAATAGTGCTGGTTCAGCAGCAGCAGTGTTGTTGACCATGGACTGATGGTTAACTTAATGCTCATCTACATGTAGCAACATTGTATTTCCTAACATTACCATTATTGCATTTCTAAAGTGTCATTGTTAGTTACTGTGATTTCTGGGTGGAACACTGGCAGTGTATAATCTGTCATTTTTGTAAGTTTATTATTTTTGTAAGAGTTATTTCATTTGACCATGTCTTTATAAGCATGGAGGCACAGATGACTGACAGTGCCTGTTCATTTATCGACATTTCTCTACACCTAGAGAAGAATTATTTAGCTTTAAGTAAAGATGTCTCTTTAAATCCTGGCCTCAGTGCCAGATATTTGATGGATTCTTTGTTTACCTGCCCTGACTTTCTTTTACTCTGCTTATCTCAGCATTCTTCTCTTTTCTTTCAGGGAACTAAGCCAGTCGTGCTTTACCTATCTGATCTTAAAATCCAGAGGAAGTGTTTACACTTAGCACAAAGTGATGTCCATAAGGACAGGGTTTGGTTTTGTAAGGTTGAAGAAACAGGCCCAAACAACTTAGGAATGAATTTGAACATTGATTGTGAGCCAGCGGTTTTGTCAAAAAACACTGACGAACCTCACAAATGCAGTTTGACTACTACTAATTATTATTATGTTATATTGATAATTGTTACAGTTATTTTCACTTATTTTACCACTTATTAAATCAGGGTTGATGTGTTGGAGCCCATCCCAGCTTTTCAATGGGCACAGGGCACACAGAAACACCCTGACCTTTGTTTTTGTATAAAACAAAAAAAGTAATAACATTTACAAGTGTACATGCAATATTTAAAGCAATAAAAGGGCAAATACACAATGGAATAAAAACAAGTGCCAATGAAATGTGTAAAAAAAAAAACTTCATTAAAAGCTGAGTCTCAAGACCTCTCTCAAATATGCCGAAATCATCCACAGCCCTCGGGTT
>JAYDZG010000010.1:2457982-2471784 GCA_034509265.1 Microcambeva bendego | reverse complement strand
ACTCTTAGCTAATAACATTAGCAGGTTAGTTTTTAAGCTAGTTTTAGACGGGACTCAGGGCAGTAAGCGCTGAGGAAATGCACGGCACACACGCAGCGAGCTGGCTGATGATAACACACCAGGGTAAAAAAGTGCAACGCTAGCTAGTTCTAGCCAGACTAAAATCGATAGCTCAAACCGAGCCTGAGCTTGAAACCCTGCACTTGAGACTGGAAACCATGCACTGTCTGTTCACGCTGGTGCACCAAGACCCCGCTGGTGGACTGTTTCATCCCTGAGCCCGGATCCTCGACTGGAATAAAGGGCCAGAAGAACGAACCAGAAGGAAGAGAGAAGTCTAAACTGGGAGCACTGGGGTCTGTGAACTGGGAGCACTGGGAGCACTGGGGTCTGTGAACAGTGGAGTGTACAGCACGATCATGAGGGCAGCGTGTGGCCGGGTGTCGGTGCTGATATTGGGTCTCTGTGCGGTTCTGCTCCTCAGTCCTGTAGCCGGTAAGTGTTTTAACTTCATGTGTACGTGCATTCACGTCGAGTTTGAGCCTGGTCAGTGTCGCGGTGGAGACCCAGAGCATTCTTAGTTTGGTCTTTGCGTCACTGCTTCGATTAGTGGTCGGTAACTCAGTAGCACTTTCGATTCACAGTGAGAAGGGCTTGGGTTCGAACCCCAGTGGGGCCGGTCTGGGTCCTTTCCGTGTGGAGTTTGCATGTTCTCTACGCGTCTGCGTGGGTAATGAGTAAGGACGGTGTAAAGTAAAAGTGTAAAACATGACGTTAAAATCGTAATAAACTTATTGAGTGGTTAAAATCAAAGCAATGATGATGTTGAGTACATCTGCTTAGACTACAGGTGAAATCTTCAACTGCACTTGTTAGGGGTCGCCACAGCAGATCGTGATCTGTAGTATTGATTTGGCATGGGTTTTACGCCAGGTGCCCTTCCTGAGGCAACCCTCCTATTTATCTGGGCTCGGGACCGCGCTACAACATCCTTGGGGCCAACACTGAGATTCGAAGCGGTGAGTTCCGACTTTCGGCCCTGGTGTGCAGTGGAAGATCCTGCCGTCACCTGGACGCTTCTCAAACCACACAGATGTTTCAGAATGAAAGGATGGCGAAGTTCATTTGAATAAACAAAATATCGAAATGCATGTAGATTAATTGGCTAAATCTGGTATTGAAATTTTATTGGATGTTAATATGTAACCAAACAAGTAACCAAACAAGTTTATTTGTATAGCGCAGTAGACATCGAAGCAGCTTTACAGAGCTTAGGACCACCAGACCAAAAAAAAAACCTCGTTGAGCAAGCCGAGGGCAACTGTGGCAAGGAAAAACACCCTAAAATTCAGGAACCAGACTCATTAAGGGCCCACCTTTCTTGCATGGACTCGAGAATATTTTAAATAAACAGGACTGATACAGTTCATGCAAACAAACAAACAAACAAATACATTAAACTAAAAGCTATAACTTGCAGAAACTGGATATATAGTAGTTCAACATAAATTGTTCATGCAGTGGTGACCTTGTCCAATTTTCTTTATATATTCACTGTAAGTGTGTAGCTTTGTCGCCTCACAGCAAGAAGGTTCTGGGTTCGAACCCCAGTTGGGCCGGTCCGAGTCCTTTCCGTGTGGAGTTTGCATGTTCTCTCCGTGTCTGCGTGGGTTTCTTCTAACAGTCCTAAGACAAGTGAGGTAAATTGGAGATACAAAATTGTCCACAACTGTGTTTGATAACCTTGTGAAAGGACGAATCTTGTTTCTGTGGTGGATGTAACCCAAGGGTGTAAAATATGCCATTAAAAACATCCAAACCAAGCCAGTGGAACATTTAGGATTTAACCAGAGAAACGAACCCCTGATATCACAGTACTTACAAATACATTCAATAAATACATTTTAAATATCTTTTCAGAGTTCTTTTTATTTCTATTTTTGATTAGCGTATTTTCTTATATCGTATGTAACTCACTGTTACATAAATGTGAACTTCCTCACTGTGGGACTAATAAAGGAAGAACTTATCCTAAATTAAATCACATTTAAAATTACATAACTCATTAACAGTGTAGTAATTAAAAACTAGCTTCAATTACATTGTTGGACTGGGTGGTGTTCATTCACTCGGTACAATGAGCTGGATTTAAAGAAGTCCAGTATTATGATGGCACACACACACACACACACACACACACACACACATATATACATATATACATATAAATTCTCTCTAATATACTAATTTAAAAAAGAGAAAAACACTTTCACTCACTAAGACTGCCTACATGTACTTGCGCTCTAGCCTCACGTCCTGCTGGTTGAAGATGCATTAGGAAGCCCAGCACGCATGTTCCTTCGCAGTGATTATTCTCCATCAGTCTGAGACCTGTGTCTGAGAGAGAGCCATTACCCCATCTCTAATTTGTCAATTCAGCATGAAGCCGTGGTTCCCGTTCACTGTCTGCTGAGCCTGCTAGCTCTCATTTTGCTCTGCAGTGAAGAAGACACTGACACGCACGTCTAGGAATCCTCAGTTATACAAAAGTAAATAAAAATCATTGAATTAGTATTTTGGTTTCTACTTTTTTTGCGCTGCAGATGACGACTGTAATAAACTAATAAACGAGGTACTGTTCTGTTTTTTGTTGGGTCGGTATTGAAGTTAATCAATACTTGTAATAACTAAGCTGGGTGTCTGCAAGCACATGAAGTGTTAAATGTCAGTCGATATGACGCATTACATTCACATCTGTCATCTGTATATCTGATTCATATCCACAGTTTTGGCCAGACTTAGTCACACTAGCTACAGTCAGTTCTGTACGAGCTGGACAACCTCTCAGGTCTCTGAGGTTCAACACGTACATTCGTCACAACATGGATCCTTTGGCAGCGTTTTTATATCCATCCCTGATGCAAGCTGCCTTTGTATCAGGGCTTAGGACCGGCACTGTAGTGCACTGGTTTGTGCATCCTGGTGGCTAGCGTGGTTCCTAGTTCCGAGTTTCGAACCCGGGGACTTCACACTCTCCACGTTGGTTGGAGATCCTGCTGCTCCACCTGGGCACACATGCTTCGCAATATGTAGTTTAACGTATCTGGACCTCCACCACTGAGGAATCAGGGGGTCACAGCCTGGCGTAAAGGAGACAAAAATAAACGCGCAGGAACTAAAGTTAATTTGAATATTTGAATTGTGGAAGATTGCTTTATGATAAAGACATTTCATGTATGCAAATGTCATGAATAACTGCCGGTTAATAGCAGATTAAATCCTTAAGCAATCGTGCATAAACAGATGTGTTTAAAGCAGGTGCAGCCTTGTCATTTTTCCACATCATTTCATTCATACAGGCTCACAGACAAATGATGATACACAAGATACTGCTCTCTTGAGTGTTCTTCCCCTTTACATCATACAGCGCATTGTTCCCATAGAATGTACGGTGAATTCTTTTAGTTCTAATGAAATGTTTTCATCTCTACAGATGCAGAATTATTTAGTCACGATAAAGAAGTAAGACATTACAGCTACATTTATTTAGATATAGATTTAGAATACTCTTTTCATCACTGTGCAGTGAAATTCGTCTCCGCATTTTAACCCGATCCGTGCAGTGAAACACACATTTTACACACTAGGGGGCAGTCAGCATACGTGCCCGGAGCGGTGGGCAGTCCTTACAACGGCGCCCGAGGAGCAGTTCGAGGTTAGGTGCCTTGCTCAAGGGCACTTCAGTTGTGTCAGCTCTGTGAATCGAACCGGAAACCTTCTGATCACAAGCCCAGTTCCCTAATCACCAGGCCACGTCTGCCTCTTTTAGACTGTTTTAGTACCCATACTTTGCACCTCTTGACGCTTACTTGTGCGTTTTGGCACTTAGCAGACACTTTTATCCACAACACCTTACAGTATACAGTCCAAGCTGATGAAACCCCAGCGTTAGTGCGTTACGGTTATTGGGAACTCACGTTATTTGCTGTTGGTTCTTTAGATTGTGTACTCAAGCCTTTAGCAAGGCTCTTAGCCCTAGACTCCTCAAACTGAAACGGTCACAATTGTAAGGGCTAAGTTGCTTATGTAAAATGTGTGCACATGTCTGGTTTGGTGTTCAGGGCTTGAGAATAATAACGTTCATATATTTAGTATTCATAAATTGATTTAAAAGTAATGTGTTTTTTTTTTGTAAACATGGTTTGGTCGGTTTCCTAGTCATTATTGACACACCACTGTTTGTGCTTGCAGGGATGTGTGGGGGTGTGTGGGGGTGTGTGGGTGTGGGTGGTGTTGGGGTGGTACAGAGGGAAAGAAAAGACTTTTGGCATCAATTTATCATGCCAGCACAAAGAGATTTCAGGTCTTTAGTTGGACAAACGGAGAGGATCAAGCACATTTTTAATATCAATAAACCTCATGCTGAAATGATTAGGCTGTAATACTGATACTGTTGAAATGGATCAGATCTGCGACAATGTCGGCGTTTGCATTCTTTTAAGGTTCATCGTGCTCCACTTAAGATTAGGTGTCTGTCTGTGTGCTCTGCCAGCTTTAAGGAATTTGCCTGTGTGGGGTGTAGTCCAGGAAGTGCACACAGAACACTGGCCGCAGACTTAACACATCAAGTTATGTCATGTTTTTGATTTGTACTCCGATTGTTCACAAGAATGTGCACGCCTCGGGCTCACTAAAGTCTTTGGGGATTGTTATTTGAAACTTGAAAGTGTGTCAGTCACCGTACAGGTTCACACCGGGGCTGTTTGGCAGCTCATGCTAAACCTGACATGTACAGTGCATCCGGAGAGTATTCACAACGCTTCACTTTGTCCACATTTTGTTATGTTACATTAATTTCCCCCTCAAAGTTCTACACACGAGACCCCATAATGATATGGTTAATAATAAGATTGTTTGGATATTTTGCAAATTTATTAAAAATAAATCAGGGTTTGTTCAATACATTATTGAAGCCCCTTTGGCAGAATTACTGCATTTATCTTTCCCTTGACCCTGACTAGTCTCTCAGTTCCTGCTGCCAAAAAAGCCCCACAGCATGATGCTGCCACCACCATGCTCCAATGTAAGGATGGTACTGGCCAGGTGATGAGCGGTGCCCGGTTTCCTCCAGACACGATGATCAATTTTTGTTTGATCAAGCCAGAGTTTTGTTCCTCATGGTCTGAGATGTCCTTAGGTGCTTTCTGGCAAACTCCAAGTGGGCCGTCTTTGCCTTTTCACTTTCAATTTTGAGAAAAAAAAGAACGTAATCCATTTTGGAATGAGGCTGTAACATAACAAAACATGTGGAAGAAGTGAAGCGCTGTGAATACTTCCCGGATGCACTGTATAACCCGCACATGCTGGCAAGTTCTGAAAATGTGATTACAGGCTTTTATTTTATGACCGTGTGTGTGTGTGTGTGTGTGTGTGTGTGTGTTTGTGTGTGTGTGTGTGGCTGTATGGTAATCTGATGTACTGCTCTGTAACAGCAAGGTTCAGACTAAACAATGTGTCTCTTCGTGGCTCCATGGGCGTACAGTGGTGGGGGTTCAGGGTTAGGAGTCTGTCTCCGGAGGGGTGGGGAGAGACATTCTCCTGTGTTGACATGCACACACATGCACACACACACACACACACACACACACACAGCAGCTGAAAACGTCTCCTTACTTATTTCATTCATAGGGTCTAGACACCCTGTCGTCTTCCCACTAAGTCATCACATGCTTTATTTGATTTACTTGAGGAATAAGGCCTTAAAATGAGATTTTTTAAAAACCTTCTTACAATTTGTTCCTGGTCAGCAAACACAAAGTGATTATTTTTTTCTTGTGTTGATACTATTTTATTCCTACCTTTAAAGCAGTTTGCTCAATTTAGGATACCTTGATTCCCTGATTCTTGATTATTCCAAACTTTAGACTACACATTAGACTAAACATTGTGCCTAAGCAGTAATCGTGGCAATAGTAAAGTCAAAGCATGCACTAACCGATCTGCACACAGACAGACGTGTCCCTTTGACTATATGCCTGGCTGCATGCAATTCCCGTGGGTCTGTCTGTGCCGTATCGACTGACTTGGTTCATATCAAATCAACAGGCAAGCCAGCATGTTAGCAGTAGCGTGTTAATTAAAGCAGAGGAAAAGTCTGTGTTGATCTCGTTTCACTGCTTACACTGCGTCCGATAAGGGTCGTTTACCAGCTACGCTTCAGTACATGTGTGCATGAATGGACTCAACATGATCTGAAATTTTGGGGACAATGTGAGTTTTCATTTTAGGTTATAGATGAGACCGGTGCATTTCTGTTCACCTATACATGCACCAATCCGTCGGATGTTACAACAACCTCTCGAGTTTTATCTTGTTGGCGAAATCGATAAATATAATACAAACAACCATCAACAGTTAACTAATTACAAATGTTTTTTAACTTGTCATCGCATCACATGTATCAGAATATCATATCAAATCGTTTGGTCGTACCTGAATGTGGGAGTAATGGAGAACAGTGAGATTATCTGCTAAATACTGAAAATGTAAATGATCATATAAACAGAAGCAGTAGTGGTAGATACACATGGTAATTATAATAACGATGTTGGTGTATCAACCTCTAGCTCTCTCATTCTTTTGGTTATTATGGCAAATGTTTTTAAAGGCCAGTCTGTATGATCTTACCAATAACATTATAAATGCTTCGACTTACGAGTCGAACCCGGGCTGCCTGTGTGAAAACCAGGAATCATAACCTGTCAGACCAGGTAGGAAATTGACCTATTGGGAAAATGTCATGCCTGGACAGTGCACCAGTCCGTTTCATGGACTTGGCCATTTACATTTACAGTATGAGCAATTGAGGGTTAAGGGCCTTGCTCAAGAACCCAACAGCGGCAGTGGTGAAGTTTGAACCAGCGTCTTGTACCTTAACCACTAGGCTATGGCTGGCCCTATTTCCTCAGACATGATTAGCAGAGTAGACCCTGCAATAAATAAATAAATATGAAGTAGAAAAACAACTGAAACCACCAGTGATTGTGACCAATTATGTGAATATAAAATTTGAATCGATCAGAATTTTCAGGGTCTCTTCTTACCAAGAGCTAAACAAGCTTGTTTTGTCCAAAAGCTGAAGAGCAAACTGTACCACATATTGTTTAATTGAGAACACATCGTCTTCCAGAGGAAAGTCTGGTTAAATTTCTGTTTCACCCGGTTTGACTCCGACTCCTTGATTTATGTATCGGGTTCTTTTTGTTTCCTTCCTCTCTCGTCCCTCCTCTGTGTCTGTTTCGTTTTCTAAGCTGTCCTCGTTTGTTTCTAAGCTGTTTTCCGCAGCGTCGTTTTGCCCCGTCGCCTGCGGCTGAATGAATTTAACACAATCATGAGCAACGCCGCTAGTTAATTCCAATAAATGCCGGGCCCACACGTTTTCGTGAACAAGTATATTCTCCCACTCGCTCACATGCTGCCCACTGTATGGTGTCTCTCTGTGTCTGGCAGTCTGCCACGGTAGCTTCATCGCTCTTCTCCTCTTTCCCGACTGCCCTGTCTGCCTTTGTGCTGGGTTCAGAGGCTTGGCTCGGATCACTTTACACTATGACATGAAGGAAAAGCGGGTCAGTCTATTGACGTCTCGCTGGAAGCATAAAATGCCCGGACTCAGTATAGGCTTCTAAAATGTTGAAATATTTGTTTCTCAGGTCGAGACCGTGCTGCTTATGTGTCTGCTTATTTTTATAAAGAAAGGCAGGACACGATCCCGCTGCCCTATGATTAGCTGTGTTTTATGATATCGAGAGTGCATCCTCACTCCGGCCCACATCAGTGTTTCTGTGGGGGATTTTAACATTTTGTAACGGGCCTTCCATCAACGAGAAGACAAGATTAAGCTTTAGTGTTTAGCGGAAGCGAGCGGAGCCAGGTTGTTTTGGAAATGCTTTCTACATCTACTAAGCTGTCTGCCAGGATGAAAGTACAGGACTGAATCTTGGCACTGCTTTTTATAGTCTTAATTTGTGGGAATCTGTAGCATTGCTGCTCCCTTTAGGAGTCACCACAGCATATCGGGATCTGCATTACTGATCTGGTGTAGTTTTTACTTCTGATGTCCTTCCTGACACAACCCTCCCTATTTATCTGGGTTTGGCTCCGGCACTACATCCTAGTGGCCATTTAACTGGGTTTGGCACCGGCACTACATCTTAGTGTTTATGTACCTAAAGGACTATTCAATTTCTCCATTTAACTTGGCTGCATGTTTTTGGACTGTTGGACATGCAAACTCCACACAGAAAATACTCGGACCACACCCTTGGGGGCCAAACCAGGACCTTCTCACTCTGTGTGGCTCGCTTATACGCTTAACATGTCCCACTGTTGAATTGTTTCATTTTTAAAGTGAGCACTAAGCCTACACACTTTGTTTTTAGAACATCAAGGTTTATTTTAGGGGGTTTTAAGGATTATTGTAATGTCAGCAAGTTCACTGAGAGTCACTGCGAGCTCTCTGTGACGTAAAGATACTTCAGATCGTCGTCTTCTCCTGATACTGGCATCGAACTCTCCGTAAACCAGAGCTCACTTTTAACCATGGACCTCATCTACTAAGCATTATTTATGTAAATGTATGTAAAATAATGAATTCGATTTTACTTGCAGTGAGCGTGTGGCTTAGTCAACAAAGGGTCACACAAGGAAAGTAAGAATTCATGCAAAGTTTGCACTTTGTTGTACTCTGACCCAAATATTTTTGATGTTGACCAATTGCCTAAACATTGTGTTGGTTCAAAAGGGAGCCGCGCTGTATTGCAACACAGTTTTTTTTCCAGAGCAGAGGGGGCAAGTTTTTGATTACTAGTCCAGTGTCTTAACCACTAGGCCATGACTTGCGAAACAGTTAAATGAAGATTTATTGCACAAACTAAAGGCTTCGGTCCAAAAAAAAGGATAAGGATTAAAACTATTGTTGAAAAATGACTGTTTCTTAAACTTAACTGTTCTACATTAAAGAACGTAAAAATGTGAAGAATACAAATTAAAGCTACAAAAGATCACCAGAATTGTTCCTTTTACGACAGTCACATCATTACTGAATGTCAAAAATATACGACGGTAAGGAATCAGTTAAGAACGCTAAGTAAAGATAAACAAGATAAAGACTAATTGTGCAGTTTCTTGCAAATATCGGACTAATCACCAACATTATCTTCATATAGACATGATTTATTCCCCCCAGTCAACCAAGCACACACAAAGATGCACAAAACAAAAGATGAATCAGAGAAGTCTACAATCATGTTCATTATAAATATAAAATTAAAGACTGAACAGGATCGTAACCAACAATATAAAATAAACAGACCAACTGTTGTCATCTCTATAAATCTGATGTTAATTCACAGCTCGAGTTCAGTTGCTTCATTTACAGACGTGAACACCAGTAAATGACATGAAATGAAAACACTTGACCAGAAACAATTGAACGGCTCTATAGATCGGAAGTGCTGCTCTATTTTACACACGGCTGGATTAAACCGACTCGGCCCGGCCCTGTTCATGACGTCTCTGTTGATCAGAATTGGATTAGTCTTCGATTTGTTTGTCCCAAACGAAATTCCGCATGTCGCTAATTTGCCTGGGTGTTCACCCAACGCACTTCCGCTAGTCCAGACCTCCTTTTGTAAGTACGCTGAGCGATTTAAACGGATCTTAACACCGTTCCAGGGATCGCACGTTTCCTGTACTTTCTCTTCATCATGCAGGAATGTGTAAGCCTGTACGTCCCGGGGTCTCTGAGAAGGTTAATTAGCTGGCGCTCGGGCAGACGTGTGGTTAGTTAGCGTCTCTCTAAGTAACAATTAGAATAAGATCCAGTCGCCTGGTTACACTGCAGCCGGCCGTGCCTATTTTATGTAACGAAAGCTTTTCTGAGCGGGTTTCCATAGCGACAGCGTTGGCGCTGTAAAAGGGTGCGGCGGCTTTTTACGAGATTGAAGAGTTCGATGGTGTTCGTCTTGTCTTTCATTTCTGCACAGAACCCTTTCGCGAAGGGGAAGTGTTTACGTGTCAGGCTTTCAAACCTGTTGGTGCACGTTCAACAAGTTCGTAACATCTCGAGGCACAATTACGAGCCTTTGGAGGGATAATCTTTAGCTTTATACTATCTTAACTGCAGAAAAACTAGTCTGACTGATTACAGCAGCGTAACTCGCTCTGATAGATGGGAATAAACAGAGATGCCATCTGGACCTTCTCTGCTTTCCCAGAAGGACCTAGTGTAGCATTTAAGATCATTTTATCATGCAGAGTAGGGATGGAATGATGCAACACAAGGTGGTTAAATCGAACCGATTTCTCTTTTTTTAGAATGAATACAGTCATTGTTGTTCCATTGGACTCCCTTTCAATTAAAAAAGGAACAAAGTTCAGCTCCATGGCAGGGGTAGCTTATGAAATAATGAATGCAGATCATTAAGAATTAGAAATGAATATTTAATCAACTTACCCGATAGGCAGCAGACTGCCTGTGGGGGGAGTTTCTGCTGTGATGTTACGGGTTTTGTTTTGCTGCTGTACTGGCTTCCTTCGGGATAGAAAACACAGTTCCTTGTCTAATACTCAAGTTATGAGCCCATAAACCAAACACACACTGTGTTCCTCCCAAACTAAAATAAAGGGCTTTTCCTCAGGCTTTTCCACACTAAACTGGTTATAAAACCCTCACCGGGGGCATTCGCTTTGATGATCAGAGCCAGTCTGGCTCAGCCAGGGCCTGTATCTGCTCTTTCCTTTGAGCCGACAGCCTCAGAGCTCAGACTGTTCATCCAAGTACAGTGTGGCATCTGAGGAGCTCGCGTCCAGAGCTCGGCCGATGGTGCTGGTGTTTCTTCTCAACCATGTCTCTTTAAAATCTCTTTTTAATCTCTTAAAATGAGAATTTGAGGCTGTATGAGGCCATCGATAGGCAATTCTTTTCCTTCAAATATGTTCTCTTTTGAGAAAGAGTCCTTTCCATCTGGAGTTTGCACATTCTTCCCATGTCTGTGTGGGTTTTCTCCAACAGTCCATAAACATGCCACCAGGTTAATTGGAGACACTGAATTATCCTACAGGTACCTAGCTGCTAGAATGCATAAACCAGTGCATTTGAGAGCCAGCTATAGCCTGGTGGTGAAGGTACTGGACTAGTGATCTGAAGGATGCCGGGTCAAGCCTCACCGCTTTTAGGTTGCCGCTGTTGGGCCCCTGAGCAATGGCTCAGACTGTACTGTAACTGTACTGTAATTCATTTTAGAATAGTAAATAAATTACTGTACCCAAGCCCGATATAGTTATAAATGTGATTTAAAAGTTACCATTTTAAAGAAACAGCCGACTGGGCCAGATTTCCAGTATTGGGTATTATAAATGTAAATCGGACGGCTCCGGAAATCCAATCATAAAAGTAGTGGTGTGTATGTAAACACTGAGTAATGCGGATCGAGGCACTGGCGTAGTAACAAGACGTAAACGTGAGGCACTCATGACAGCTCAGCATGATTCATTCAGGCTTTATTAGTCGCTGTGTATCTCTGGCACTTAAGAAACAAAGCTCTTGTTTTACTTCATTATCCAAGTGAATGCAGGCATATGCTCAGCGTGGCCAGGAGACCGTGGATGCGAATGCCATGTCTGCACCGTGTGTGCCAATGTCGCCGTATTTGTTCTGTCTGTGTGGTTTGTTTGTGCGTCTGTGTGAGAGCCGGGGGGGCTTGTTTGCAGCTCTTATTGAGCTGGGTGGTAGTAAGAGACTGTAGTTCCTGTCTGCCAAGCAGCCAAAGCAACCATTTTTCCCCTCTAGATCCCCCCTCGTTCCTCCCCCCTCTACGTTTTGTTCTTTTTCATGTCCCAAATGGCGTCTGCATTGCCGAAGGAAGTCTCCAAATACTCATTAGTGCATTACTGATGTCTGGAACCCTGCCAGCAAGTTCATGCAGACTTCTTTGGGAACTCTTGAGAGGGAAACGGAGGGGTGGGTAGAAAAGGCGGTGGGGATTTACAGGGTGGCTTTAGAGAGGTGGAGAAAGTACGCTTTTTCCTTCACTATTGTGTTGAGATTTAGAACCCGAGCTCGTGCAGACCTGTCCTGTCGTGGTCGTCCCCGAGCCACGCTGAATATTCAGCGGGGAAACTTTTTTGCATGAGTAATTTTCATGCATTTGTGTATGAAACACTTGAAATACTTTACATCAATGGCTGTGGTCCACACCTGCCCCCTCTCCTTTTTGGCTCCTCTTTTTGGGATCAGTGTTTAAGCTTAGATCCTTTGCATTGAGAAGCTGACAAACCAGGTTTGACAGGGCAGCTGGAGTTTCTTTCAGTGCCCGAGTGTGTGTCGTACAGGCTGCCACTCTCGTGAAGGTCTGGCAGGTAATTGGATTCAGCAGCATCAGTCAGGAGAAGGGCAGCCACTCGCCGTGGAGCTCAGATTTCATCAGAAGTCAGAGTGCGCTCCCTTATCCACCACACACACATTCTTCTGAGTTTGATCGTGTGCAGCTGCTCAGGTGCTGATTTACTTTATTAGATATATCGTAACCACACACACATGGAAACTTCTCCTGTCAGGAAGTGCAAATGTTCAGCCGTTTATTATTTATTTGATTCTTTATTTGCTTTATTGTAAGTACTGAGTGGAGTACCGGACACACATATGTGTATTGAAACGTTCTCTCAGACCCAGGGTGCCATAACATACTCTATGAATAGAAGAAACACTTAAAACACAAAATATATCAACACTGACTTGGAAAATATGGACAACGTGGGTCTCAAATACAAACAGAAACAGTGAAGTGGCTTGATGTGAATCGTAATGCTGACAAAATGAAAAAAGCTTATAGACTGATTAAAGGGATGTATTTTGATGTGAATTGAGTTTCAGTTATTAATATGGTTGAAGCAGGTACATGTGCTTTATTATTTGCATTGTATTAGATGTTGAAGTAAGTTCAGTGTTGTTTCTGTCCGATTAAAAAACTAGTATCTCCACTCTTAGAGTGGACATATGTTAACTATATAGTATAAATCCCAGTCTGTCCACAGCAGCAAATATCAAAATGGCCAATGAAGAGATAAAATCACGTAAATCCTTAACAAGAATTAAATGAACTACTAGACCTGTCCATCAAAACCATTCTTGTCCCCTACGCTTGTGATTGTCTTTATGCCTTGTACTTTATTTTGTATTGTATTTCCTTATTATGGAACTAAGCTTGGTCATATGAATGTCTAGATAAAGCCACGTTTGAGCTCAGTTGAAAGAAGTGAAGCTTTTTATTTAGTTTGCTGTGTCCGGGTAGATCGAGCCTTCAAGGTAAGAACAAAGCTACTTTTCTAAAATATGAAATTATAATGATTTGGATTATTTGTCACGATCGTGTGTGAGCTCACTTTCATATGAGCGGTTCTTATTACATGTTTACTTTAAGATTCATTGCTTATTGACTAGTCAGGTAACAAATTGACTAGATAACATTTGTTTTTCTGTCTTTATGAGATTTGAGTTTTGAGATTTGTCTTTGCGCTTTAGATGAGTAGTGTGCTTTGGTAAAGGCACCGTATTGCATCGAAAATTCATTTCAGCACACCAGCGCTGAGAGTTTGAACTCCCTTGGCATCGCCTTCAGTCAGCCGGGCGCCACCCCAAGCACTAGGATCCAGAAGCCAGTGCTTTGCAATGCCTCAAAGAGTCTAAAGCCAGAATAAATGAGGAGGGTTGCTTGAGGAAGGGCATCCGGTGTAAAAACGATGCC
>JAYDZG010000010.1:2425626-2438931 GCA_034509265.1 Microcambeva bendego | reverse complement strand
CCGATCTGCCTCTGTCTCTCTCTCTCTCTCTCTCTCTCTCTCTCTCTCTCTCTCTGCAGCTGCTCAGAGTGAGGAACGAGAATGCGCCTTCACTGACCAGCACCAGCAGTTTGATGAGCAGAGTGTGGCCGGCGAGTGGCACGTGTCTCGAGAGAACAACACCATCCTGTGCAGTAAGAGCAGCCGATGTTACGGTCTCTGGGAGAAGACCCGCGACGGAGACATCCGTCTCGTCAAACAAGGTCCACACACTCACTTCTCTTAACTGCTCATCCAATCACGATCGCGAGGCGGGGCTGGGGCCTATTTAATAGACATAAGGCACACAGTAACACCTTCCACGCTCTCATCACACACATTCACCTTCAGAACAAGTCTCTAATTAACCTGCCTTCATGTTTTCGGGCTGTGGGAGGAAACCCACGCAGACAATGAGAACATGCATGCATGATGACTTTACTAACCATCATCACTGAATCACAGGATGCTGGGCATACATCGGCGACCAGCAGGACTGCCACGACGACCGCTGCGTGGTGACCAACACCCCGTCGCAGATCCAAAATGGCACCTACCGCTTCTGCTGCTGCAGCACCAACATGTGCAATGTCAACTTCACTGAGAACTGGGTGCCCAGTCCCACCAGTGCCACCATACGTAAGTCTCTCAGTACTACCAGCAGCTTTCATTCTTTTCACACAACACTGCTGAGCGTAGAGCAGGAATAATCCCACCACAGTCCCACAAGGGAGCGAAGCAGCTCACTACCATTCCTCCTGGTGTTATTGTTTTAGCATTCTCGGCTTATTAGCGTTATGACATTAGCGGCTGGTCTGGGAGATCTGTGAAAGCTTCAATACCTCTTGTATCACTTCAAACCAGAACCAAATCGCTTTCAGAACTTTGGCATCGACTTGGTACCGAAGTATCGGCTCTTGTGACATCTCTTGTAGCAACTACTCTACAAAGCCATGATTGGTTATGTTTGACGAGGATATTCCTGCCTCGTGTTACCCTCTGCAGTTCTGACAATCCTAAAACAAATCCCAGCACTAAAGTGAGAGTAGAAATGAGTCTGCACTTGAAGGGAGCACAGTTCGGTTAATTGAAAGCTAACACGCCTCAATGAGAACTGTCATTTAAAAGAGTGAAAATCATTCGAAAACATCTTCAACTGTGGAATCGAACACGGCCGGTCGTCCTCAGTCAGCTGGGTTCTACACGGAGGGGGGTAGGACAGAAAAACATACGTGTGGTCCTGGTAAACCATAAAGCACCAGGAAAGAGAAATCAAAGCAACACGGCTTTAAACAGAACGTGCACAACAAAGCGAACGAAGAACAAAGGCCTGCGTACTGGAGAGAGATGTTGACAGCAGAACTGTAGGAACTGGTCTGAATGAAATCAGTATTACACAAGTCAGAAGAAAACCAGCACCAAGACCTGAACAGAGCTAAACAAGGTGGGTCGTCATCCGCATTATTGATTTGCCCTTTCTGACTCAACCCTCCTGTTTATCCGGGCTTGTTACTGGTTTGTGTATCCTAGTGGTGCCAAGAGAGTTTCGACCCGGAGAGTTCCGACTCTCTGCGCTGCTGTGCTAGCATGAAATAAGTGTGAACGGTCTGATCATGATATTCTAATTTATATACACAGATAGCCCCCCAAAAATTAGAATTAAAACCCTAATTTTCTCAGCAGTGTTTATTTTCTCCGTAAAACACTACATTGGTGATAAAAGTAGTTTAGTTACATTCACAATCGTTCATTAAAACCTTTGTGTTGGTCTCTTCATGGGGTTTTTGTTTCATGGTGATCAACCAACACCTGCTTTGTTAAATCAGTGTTAACGATGTGGAATCAAGTGAGCTGCTGGAGATGGACCTGATCAGATCCATGCGCTGGCTGGGGATGTCCACAAGAAATCTGGAACCAAGCTTTGTATACCTAATAACATTTGGTATAATTAGCTTGTAATTACCAAATTACCAAAGTTTATTGAATTTAATTATCAGAAAGATTTTGCAGCCCCGTTTATTGACTTGTGTATGTAAATAAATGTCGGGCTGTTTTGTCTCGAATCGAATACATGCATTTAATGTCAGGAAACCAACTTGTATGATTTATTCATCATTGAGTAGCTTCTCTAACTCACAAGACTTTATTTTACTAACTTTATTTTGTAGTAACTTTTACTAAACTACTTTATTCAAAATAAGAAGTTTGTGTTGTGTTGATACCATGTTTAAAGGAAACCTTTTAAGATATTGTTACCAATATATTGTACAGTGGTATCATTTCTCACATCCCTACTTTAAACCTAACCCTAGTCAAAATAAAAACAGGGTTATTTTCTAATATAAAGGTGCTGCCACACACAGCGCTGTGTGTGAACCGCTGTGCTTGAGAAGCTTCTCCATAGCAGCAGCAGCATTGGTATGTTTCACCACGCAGGTGGCTGCTCAATCTGTGTTCACCTATTCAGCTCTTTCTTCTTCTCCAGCCAGGAGCAGTTAGCGGACCTCACTTTAAGACGTAACCCCTGCCTGGCTTCCCTGGCGTCTCCATATAAGCCGTCATATTTCTTTTTCACCGCTCACACTTTCTTTCAGTGGTTCCAGTTCCCTCTGAGTTTTGCTGGCGTTCCCCCACCATGCACCCCGTCCTCTCGCTCTTTTTCCCTCTTCACTCTTTGTCTGCTCTTTTCAGAGCGGCTCTATAGAGGCCGTGGGTTTGTTGAAAGAGCAGGACTGAATCAGTGCACAAGTACAGCTGAACAATGAGGTGAAAAATGGTAGGAATCAAATCGATGGCGGTCAGATGCTGTAGCCTGGAGTT
The DNA here is from genome assembly GCA_034509265.1 of Microcambeva bendego. NCBI lineage: Eukaryota > Metazoa > Chordata > Actinopteri > Siluriformes > Trichomycteridae > Microcambeva > Microcambeva bendego. The sequence goes on along the minus strand of JAYDZG010000010.1, from coordinate 2,436,093 downwards.
ACACGTTTACTCGGAGCTCGCTTCGATACAGCCGGCGGTGGAAAGATCTATTGATTTTCTTTTTGGTTTTTGCTAGCAGTACGACCATCACTGTTCTGCAGAGGATTTCTTTCAGCGCTAGACCCAATAAAACGCGGATATTTTTCTCGGGTCTGATTATAATATTTAAGTATGAACTTTTCCTCTTATCGACATGCTTCTCACATGTAATACAGTCATAAAAGCATGTTCAAAATCGAAATTTTCATCAAGTTTGCCGTTTTAATCAGCATGTTAATGATAAATTAAATCATATGGCGGGTGGAACATCGATCCTTATTATTAAATAATCCGGCTTCTTTCACAACCGTGTGTTACAGGTGTGTAAAAATAATCGCAAATATATTACAAGCCTTCAACTTTATGACAACAGTTTAGGAAAGGCCCAGAATGTCTTTGTACATGTGCATAGTCCAAATATTAGTGTTTGATGAGACCTCAAACTTTCAAGCACTGACCTTAACCCCATTAAGCCGGCCTATATAGTATCTAGTAACTTGGGTGCCACATAGCATCATAGCTTCTGGTGACCTGGGATTGATCCTTGCCTCTAGTCACTGTGTGCATGATCTTCTGTATGCATCTTTTTTCATGTCCACATGGATATCTGCCAATTCCTCCCAAAAACATGAAGTTTGACTGGTTACTCTAAATCACTCGTTTCTGTCGACTTAGCCAGTATGTGGTTTAACTGACCAAGTAACCCTATAAATATATATATTAAATGCATGTATTCGATTCGACACAAAACAGCCCGACAATAAACGGGGCTGCAAAATCTTATATATATATTGCATTGGAGGAAGAAATGTTTCCTGCTCATGCCTCCTCCGACCCATGCACAGTCCTCTGCGGGCCGTTTCTTTTTCACCCTTGCACTCCTCACAAGCACCTCTGTCTACCCGGTCGAAAACCCTACTCACATAGTCCAGTCATTCCGCCCCCCTAGCAGACATGGTAGCTAATTAGCGTCTGCACTGACAGAAATTCAGAGTTCTGAATATCTGTAATGGTGTGCTCGTGGCACTACAGGACTTCTACTTCCATTATAGCTCCAAACCCACATGTGGCTTTGTATACCTAATAACATTGGTATAATTAGCTAGTAATTACCTAAGTTTATTGAATTTAATTATCAGAAAGATTTTGCAGCCCCGTTTATTGACTTGTTTATGTAAATAAAAGTCGGGCTGTTTTGTCTCGAATCGAATACATGCATTTAATGTCAGGAAACCAACTCATATGATTTATTCAGCCGTCATTGAGTAGCTTCTCTTGAGCATGAGCGAGGCCCTTGACCCTCATTGCTCAGACTGTATACTGTAACTGTAAGTCACTTTGGATAAAGGCGTCTCCTAAATACTGAAAATGTAAATGTCAATAATTCTTCTTTGTAAACATCTAATTATTTTGACTGTTTCATTTTATTAACCAGAGCTGAATATTCCATCCTTCTTAGTGTATCTTTTGGTGGGGTTGGTTCTTCTCAACGATCTCGCACTGGAGTCTATTTGAAATCTTTACAGTGGATCTGTACGGCTAACCGAAGAGCAAAATGACTCCTCAGTCCATGGCAGTTGGACAGGACTGAGGAGAGCTGTGATAACGGTCAACATGTTTATCGGGACAAAACGGCAGTTCTTGTAATACGTTACGCCGCCAGATTCCCAGAAAAGCCCTCCTTACGAGTAATTACATAGATGATGTCGATATAAGTAGTTTATGCGTGTAAGCAGAGGTGCTAATGAGTGAATCCTGCAGATCTGGTGCTGACTTGTTTACTCTGCCAGGACGTCTCCATTAAACCCGAGTTCAGCTCCGTGACTCATTTGTTTTTCCGTTTGGTCCTGCTGTTGTGCTCGAGAACGATTTCTCTGAACAGCCCGTGTAACAGCGTGGATGGGAGCCGAGCGGCTCGCAGCAGGAGTGAAGGCAGGGCTGAGAGTAATCCGGAGACAACACTGAGGAATAACCTGATAAGATGTTACACTCTTCTAGTTTCATCCTCCGTTTACACCAGAGACAAACAAAGCAGCCAGTAACTCTTCATTTCCTGTGTAGACACTGACGCCGACCCTCAGCACGCACCGTTTGATTTGTAAGAAGTAAATAAGGCTTTGGAGCACCCAGGATTTTCCCAGGAGCCACCTTAGCCACTCGGATGCGTTGCAGTGCCGGTCGCAAGCCCGGATAAATGGGGAAGGTTGTGTCAGGAAAGTCGTCCATAAAAACATTACCATATCGATAATGCGGATCACGATCTGCTGTGGCGACAGAAAAAATGTAATTAAATAAGCCCTGATGCTTTTAAATGACACATTTAAGTAATCGGCTGTCGTAGATCCAGGGTAGTAGGCGTGTCGAGTCAGTATCTGACATCGTCCCCTCACAACTTTAATTTCTAACCCGCTGTTAGAGGTTAGAACTCTTTAGTCCTGGCCAACTTCTATAAACAGTAATCACAGATTATTCATAGATTATAATTATGGATTATTATTTGAAATCATTCTTCACTGTGTATTGTTTTGTATCTTACATTTAATCTACCTGTTAAATATGGCACTTTTCCTTAAAATCAGCTGTAGTCTAGTGGTTAGGGTACAGGACTAGTAATCCGAAGGTCACTGGATCAAATCTCACCACTGCTAGGTTGTCGCTTGAGCGAGGCCCTTAACCCACATGACCGTATAATGTAACTGTACTGTAAGGCGCTTTGGATAAAGACGTCTGCTAAATACTGAGGTCCATACAATTAAGCACATTTTCCTGTGACTTCATTAGGGCTATAATTAGTAATGTTCATGGTGACCCGCCAGCCAGGTGGAAAAAAGATCGCTGGGTGTCATCAGAGTCTCTCTGAGCAGGGTTCGATGCGTGGTGTGTGTTTCATGTTCCCATGCGTTATGAGATTGTGGGCGAGTGTGAAAGTGTGCACGAGGGCCACAAGAAGCAGATTGATCAGCCCTGGCAGATAATTACATTTTAGAGGTGGAGCTGAAAATCTGAGCTCCCGTCTGGCACCGTTGGTTCATTTTCCTCATCGAGTCTCCCTCTCATCTCCCTCTGTCATAGAGCCGTAAATAAACACTCACCCAGTCCAGCACTTCCAAACAGGCCCATAAGTCTAAATTTATGATCATCCTCTTTTTTTCCTTTCATCAGTCCTGTGATCCTTCAGACAGGACAGCAGTCCCAGAAGTCTTCAGATGTGAAGCGTGTCTCTTATTTATGTGAGGCATGTCTGAAGGAGTAGTCACCCATGTGTCGCCGATGATGCAGTTTGAAGCGTCGTGCAGATGTGTGGGCGGCCTGCAGGCTGAACGATAATCTGGGGAAATTACAGACAGAAGTTCGGATCTACAGCGGAAGACAAAATCAGTTTTTCAACCTCAGTCTTCAAGTATGTGAACGGAAGTCTTATGAAAATAAATCAGTCTTAGTCTTTTTGGCTCTTGTAATAAAGATACAGGAAAGATTTATAGAGCGATGTCATATCAGTCATGTCACTGTTTAAAAAATAAACCCCAAAAAGTATAAAACGTATATAAATGTTCAGCTTGGTGACATCACTTTCGGCTAAACAATTCCAGATGTTTCTAGCACTCGTTTGACTTTTTTTTTGCTTCCTTCAATTAATCACAGGGTTTTGATTAGCTTTTTATTTACCCGTCTTGCACTGGTCCACATGTTCTCCACTTTTGATGGTGATTTGCTTACTAAACTTAATATAAAAAGTGGAATGCTGAAAGTCATGTATTTGTTGGTTTGCTTTAATGTATTCTTAAAATATTCTATAAGTTATACGGGTCTTGGTTCTGTCCATGTCGAGTTTATTCTCAGGGTGTTGGTCTGCATATTTTTGCGTCATTCTCAAATGGTGCAAACGAGCATGTTTTTAGCTTTTTAATTTTAATTTAATTTAGCAGACTTCTGCTGCTGTTGAGGCGCTGATTGGCTTGCTGCAGCATTTCCCAAAGTCTAACCTTTCTGTGCCGTTTTGCCACGTATGGACGGTGATGTTATTCATAGAGTTTAGTGTATCCCATTTCAGTGTGTTACATTACATCTGTGTTATTTTCCATCAATAGAGGTCTAAACAACCTCATTAGTTAACATTAGCCTAAAATATAAGCAGTTCCAAAATGTCTAGGGGGGGAAAATACCTCGAAACTCACCACCACCAGGACCAGTTCCAGGGTTCCACTGTGTAATGGCATGTAATGACATTTTATCGATAAAACATGTAAGCTGACCAGGGCTTTCCCAGATTTTGCATAAGATTCAAATAAAAGGTAGATCGAACAAATCGTAATTGGAACACAAACCTAGCTGTTATATGAACCACTAATTTTCCTCCAGAATTACACACTGGCCCATAGTAATCCAGTAAAGCAGGAGTCCAGCGTGACCTCTCGTGTCATTTTGCTGCTGTGTTTAGAGGTGCATGTACCACCGGCGTGATTGATAGGCCAGGCACAGCACAGCTGGGTAGAATCGGGCCGGCCTCACCTCTGATTCATGTTAGTGTCAGCACTCTGCCATTGAGGTCAAACCGGTCAGCAGACTGAAGGTCATGCCGGTCAAGGATTCAGACACTGATGGGATTGGGCTGAACATGAACTCCTGCGTCCGATTTAGAGACACAGATGCCTCTCCCTGATGCAATCATTGATATGTGTAGGTATACACAAGTAATCGATGCTTTACTGTGCCTCATTTATGGAACGCTCTCCCTGACCATCTGTGAGCACCACAGACTATTGACTGTTTTAAAAGGGCTTAAAAACTAAAAATATGTTCTACTTGTTGCTATTTATTTTATATCTCCGTTTCACTGTAGCACTGTAGATTTTTTTTAATGTGTAGTGCCTTATAAATAAAATGTATTGTTATTATGTGTTTGCTGGGACTGAATGTATGTTTTAAAGCAGTTTTTTTTTATGTCTAGAGTAATAGGTTTAGCAAAACACATATTTTCTTGTATATAAGGCTTCCATTTTACTCACTAGAAATGTATATAATGAACATGTGAAACATCAACACACAGGACTCACAAATTATTTTTTTTACATTTTTAAAAAACTCATCACATAAGCTTCCATGGCCGCCATACAACATTAATGTTTTAGTCTTAATACTAAGACTAAAATACTTAATAACATGATGGTGGGCTAAAGCTCAGTTTTTTTTCCTTTGTCTGTTAACTATCCTGTGTTTATAGTGCTGGGAGCCCGTAGATGCCTTTATTTGTACATACATACACCGTCGAGTCATTATTATGTCCACTCTAATATGCAGAGTAACCAGCATCGCCCAATAAGCTCCTGATATCACAGGTATATGACAGTGTAGCCTAGTGGTGCTCAGACTGTATACCGTAACTGTAGTGTAAGTCAATTTAGAAAAAGGCGTCTGCTAAATCCTGCAAACATAAAAATGGAAATATTTAGTCAGATATGTTGCTCCATCCCTCTGCCTTTCCAAATCCATATTGTTACTTGAGCATCTGTTCTCAGGTTAGTGTTAGCTAACCCTAGAAGCGTTCTGTATTTTCCATCTATCTGATAAGTCTGAGAGGGATAAAATGCACAGAGGACTCGAGGTCATTGTGATGAAGGAGAAAAAGAGAGCAGCGAGTCTGAGGTGATTCGGTATTCATGACATGAGTGCTGGAACAGCGGCCTCCAGAGAGACGGACAGTCAGCCAGAGAGGGAACCGTCTTATCTGCTGAGGAAATACCTCTCTGACCGTCTGGCTGCTGGGCTGCTAACTGGAAGTTGGACTATATAAACAGTCTGACCCTTTAAAACGTTGATTATCTACAGCCACGGACACGAGTGAGGTTAAAGGCAACGAGTATGTGTCCAAAAAGCAGGGAGGAAAGACCCCATGTCACAGCAAGTTATCAAACCCGATAACCCTGTCATTATTGTCATTTATTACACATGTAGCATATCTGAGCATGAAATGATTGTAGCTACCACACACCAGTCACAACACTCATTTGCATTGACATTTGAGGTACTTCAGTCATTGTATCTTATTAACTACCAGTTTGAGCCATTCTATGCCCGGGTGCGAACATTTCTGTTGGCACATATTCTGTAATGGGAGCGTTAGCCCAACAGGAAGGACGCAGACCGCCTTCCATATGTTGCCCTTACCTGTACTTAGGACAGCAATGGTCACAATTCCAGTGATTTGCCTAAGCATGGCGCTCACTCCTCGCTCAGAAAATCTATCGCGATGACAGACTGCCCACTACAACGTTATATAAGAGATCATTGAATCGTTTTCAGTGTTTCTAGTTTTCCGGAATTGAGAAAATGGTAAACACATTACCATAACATAAACACAACAAAATTCTAAAGCCCTGTTCAAGTGCTCTGACTAGATTATTAATTAAACTTGACATTTAGTAGTGAAAGTAATGGCACGCATTGTGATGTTAATTTAAACATTTACATTTTCAGCATTTTGCAGACATTTTAACCAAAGTGACTTGCATTTGAGGATTAAAGGTGCAACAGTGGCAACCTAGCATTGTGGCTAGGGTGGCGCCCAGTTAAAACCATGGAGTTAAGACTCTTTGCTTGTGTGTTAGCGGAATATACTAGTGATGAATTTCATTCTAGTTTATTGGTGGGAAATGGAAGAGTGAGACTTCTACCTTACTTAAATGTAATAGTTCTTACCTTCTGTTTTAGTCACAAATAAAGCCAGCTGTTACTGGTTAAATAACTGGATCAGAATGGATCTGTTTTTTATAAATCTGTTAAGTGCATCCACTGGACATTTTATTGTAAATTACAGTCAGTGGACTAATGTACACATACCTGAATACTTATGTTCTTTTACATTATTAGATTTGTCATTGACAGTATTATCATTTCAGAAGCTATTTTGCACTTTGCAAGATTTTGTAAACATGTTGAATAAATCTCAGTGAGGGCCGAATCATACACCCACGTCCATTCAGAGGTCTTTAGTGATCAGTCCCTCAGGTTGAAAGCTGCGATTTCAGCTTTGTTACAATGTTTGACTTAACCGGCTTTCCAAGGAAAGCATCGATCCGTCCATACAAATGTTTATCAGCATAAACCCTAAACTTGTAGGTAGGTGGCGGGGCTGTCAAATACAGCCTCGACCTTTGCTACAATTATTTATCGTTCTTTAGTACTGGAAACATCAAAATGCAAATGTCTGTAGTAATCGCTCATTCCAGCATGTTCGAGGTTTTATTGCTTCTGTATCGCAGACATCCTGGTTATTAGCAGAACTCTGTTCTCCACCGGACTGGGATGGACTGCAGAACAAAATCTGCTTTATGAGAGTGATTAATATACTGGTAATAGTCCAAACTCTCCACTGACTGCTCAGCTTAAAACAAACAAGCACGTTGTTCCCACAAAGCAATTAGGCCCATTATGTTTGCTAAACCACATTAGTGAACAGGAAGCACTACAGCATGTTTTTGTGCCAAGGTCTGATGGTGAATGGCCTCGCAGTCTTGTTGATGACTGACGCTACGGTGGGATGTATTATTTATTATTTACTTGAGTCTAGGGGGTGAGGTTGGTGACGGTCCAAACAATGAAGGACTGATAGAAAACACACTGGTGCAGAACAGACCCGTGGGGTTACATTTCCTGAAAAATACATTTCTTTTATTTTTAGAATGTCTGTTCCAGGACTGTCAGGATCAAGCTGAGCGATACTAGTCGCTCGGAGGTTACATGGCACCTCTTAAATTTTGCCTATAACTTTAGCAAATATTGACCAGCTTTGAACAGATACTGGTTTTTCATTATTTTTCCCCTCAGTGGTAACTCTTAAGTTAAAAATAATAATTAAAAAATTCATAAATAAGTTAAATGGTCGTGTGGTGTGACCAAAACGAAATGAACTTTAATTGAATTTAAAAATCGATTCACATTGGTGGAAGTTATAGGCACAAATGTCGAGGTCTCTTCTTTTGACTCTCAGTGTAGTGTGGGATTCATAGCCTCGCACTAAGGGAAGAGACGGAAGCAGAGAGCTGGGATCTAGGGCACCGATAGAGACCAGCACGTGAGATGAGGGGGCTGGAGAGGACCGATCGAGTCCGCCTAAGTAAGCAGAAAGGAGGAAGTGAGCCGAGCGAGCATAATGGACGGAGCGATGACGGGAGAAGTGCAGGAAGTGGAAGAAGGGGAGTGGATGCAGAGGCGGGAGACAGGGAAGGGCAGGCAGACATTTAGCCTCCGGGTCTAACCCTGCTGGCTCCAGAGCATGTAAACACTACGTGCACATCTGATTGTACACATGTTTTCGTGTGAGAACGTTTTAAAGTGAGATCACAGTGTGATCAAGGATGTTAAGGAATCAGAAATGGGGTCTTTCCGGACTTTTCCTCATGCATGTGAGTGGAGAAAACTCTGGTTAAAATGACTAAGTACACCCACTGTATTTGTATTAATGTAAAGTCTTATGCTGTTGAGCTACTGGAGGCCAAAAATTTCCCTCAGGATCAATAAAGTATCTATCTGTCTGTCTGAAAGCATATCATTATGACCTCTGACAGTTGAAGTGAATATCTCATGGTACCTGTTATTAGGGGGGTATATCTGGCAGCCAGTGAACATTTTATCTTCAAAGTTTATGTCGGAAGCAGAAAAAATTGTGATGTCTTGACAACTGGGTCCGAACATCTCCAAAACTGCAGCTCTTGAGGGGTGTTCTCGGTCTGCTGTGGTCCGAGGAAGGAACGGTGGTAAACCGGCGCCAGGGTCATGGGCGGAAAGGGATCACTGATGCACTTGGGGAGCGAAGGCTGACCCGTGAAGTCCCATCCAACAGACGAGCTCCTGTAGCTCAAACTACTGAAGAATGTAATGCTGTTCTGCTAGTGCACAACCAGTTAACTAGCTGGTCGTAATGTTATGCCTGATCAGTGTGTTATCTGGTTGATAAAGGAGAGCTTTTATTTCAGATCTAATGCGATGGTATAGCTGGGATCCAAAATAAAATTCCAACAACAATCATTTATTCCAGCACACATACATGCAAATACACGAGTTCAGAGTCTGTTTCAAATGAACAAGGATGCAAATCATCCAAACTGATAACCAGCAAAGAAATGAATACTGTCGGTTAAAGACCTCACTAATGTTTATATCGAACACTTCCTTAAATACATTTTATTCATTTATTTCCACCTTACACACTGGGTTCGATCCCCAGGCCCTTTCTGTGTGCAGTTTGCATGTTCTCCCTGTCTGTCTGAGTTTCTTCCAGGCACGGTCCAAAACAATGCAGTCAGGATTATCAGACACACTGCATTGCCCTGCAGGTTTAGGTATCTGGATGCTAGGATGCATAAACCTGTGAATTGTAGTGCCGCTCGCAATCCTGTGTAAATAGGGAGGGTTGTGTCAGGAAGGTCACGTGGCATTAAAACTATGCCAAATCAACCGACCGTGATCTGCTGTGGTGTCGCATGACCGGCGCAACCAAAAAGAACAGAAGAAGGAAAAAATAATAGCATTTGTTTATCCTCTTTATCTTAAATTGTTTTGGTGTCCATTAGGAAGGTTGTGAGATCTGAGTAACGATGGTCACCAGCACCGTGTCTCTCTCTCTCTGTGAGGCTCCGTGTGACTGACGGCCATTTAGATGTTTCTCGTTCGATGCAGAAGCTTTCTCACACTTCTGGCTCATTCCGAGCATTTCTTGCGCTCACACGGCGTTATCCAATCACGTCCCTTTGTCTCGTGCCTGAATGAGAGAGATTTTCTGAGCTGTTGTGACTGTTGCAGTAATGAATAGCAGTGCAGATGCGGGCAGCTATTTTTATGATTCAGACTTCCAGTAAGCAGTGAAAGGCATGTTATGGAGGTCATTATTTATTTGTTCATTACATTTTCTCCCCGTTGCTCCGCCAGGCTGTCAGACTGTTGAAGTTTCTCTCGGACTCGACCTGCAAACAATAAATCAATGTCAGTAACAGAAGGGTTTCAGGATGCCGAGGAACCTGAACACCATTACAGGACAAATCAAGCCTGTTGCTGATCGGCTGATACCTCGACTTTTCTCTACAGCTATTAAATCACCCAGCAAGCCGTTTGATGAAAGAGTGTACCATGTTTTTATTTGTGAAGATGCCTTGGTCTACAGCAGGGGTGCCCACACTTCCGCACCCCCCCCCCCCCTTCCTTCCTGCAAATTAAAAGAGCATTGATCACGCGCCCTCGTTTCTACCAACATTCACGTCATGATTCCGGCCCTGCTGTAGCCTACTGGGACTAGTAATCTAATGGATGCCGGTTCAGATCTCACCACTGCTAGTTTAAAGTTTTATTGTTCACAAACATAGTCATACATGGTACAACCGGCAGTGAAATGCTTTTATGGCTGCTCAGCCACAAAACACCTTTATATTAAAATAG
>JAYDZG010000010.1:2401319-2413078 GCA_034509265.1 Microcambeva bendego | reverse complement strand
TCCCACCCACTAACCGGTGACGTGATTATGATAATCGGCATTATTCACTTCACCTGTCAGTGATCAGAATTTTATCGCTGGATGGAGCATATAAAATAATGTGGACATATGGTCTATTGCATTATTGCTATATATATGGTCATGTTAAGTGACAATACAGTTAGTGCTCTAAAAATATGTCCATCCATTAGAGTTTAGATATTAACATATTAAGCGCATATGTAATTCCAAAAATCAAATCTAATCAAAAAGCAAATTGAGATATACAAAGAATGTGAAATATAGTAATACTAGTTTAATATGGTAAATTAGTTAGAATAGTCTATAGTATCTGTAATAGTGATACTTTGTATCATGTTAAACACATTTTGAAAAATGAAGCAATCAAGACCCTTTCCTCTCTGTTGCAGATGTATATAAACCTGCAGTGTCACACCGGGATCTGAACAGCAGAAACGTCCTGGTGAAGAACGACGGCACGTGTGTGATCAGTGATTTCGGCCTCTCTATGAAGCTGACGGGTAACAGGCTCGTCCGTCCCGGAGAGGAGGAGAACGCCGCCATCAGTGAGGTATGAAGTGAAAGCAAATGTCAGGTACGTGTAATGTTGTGGATGGACGACCAGTTCGGCGGCTCTGATAAAGTCTAAACGAGGTGTTGTGTCACCTCTGCATTAGCTGATTGAGATATTATAATGTCATTTATCATCTTGCTGGGCTTTATTATCATCAGCTCGGGCTACACACAAACACATACGTGTACCATATTTTTTTCACATAAATGTTCGTGTTCTTGTAACTTTAGTGTTTCATCGAGCGCTGAGTAAAGCGTTTATTTACTCGCGCAGAACACTCACACGCAAATGATCTAAAGAAACTATAACACAGATTAACACGTTTACGTCTCCTTATCACTAATTGGTGTGCGAGGCTTATTGCATAAAGATGAACATCTGGAACAGCAGCACAAATGCTCGCACATGATAAACCCGCTCCCACATCACATCACGACTCTGTCGGTGTGTAACTCTCATCGCCGATGACGCTGCGCTCAACAAAACACCAAAGTGCGAAGTCACCTGAACCAAACCGAGAGTTTAATTCATTCGGTGGAAAAGCGGATGCGGGTTACAGAGAGGTGGAACTATGACATCATCGTTTAAACAAAGATGCGTATGGCACGGTAACACAGGACAGACGTTTAGAAATCTTTCCACTCTATAAAAACGTTGGATCCGTGTTGACGTACCTCCTATACGATAAAAGATCTTTGCGGATAGCCCGAACCATTCCAATCATTCCACACTTTATTTTGTCATAACAGTTAATGTGACTTGCCTGTCACTTTTCCTCATGAAAAGTATATTTTAATTATAAGTTCTGTCAGCTACTTGCTCTATTCTATTAAAAGCCAGACGAAGCACAGACTGGAAAGTGCTTAACGGTCTAGTTGATTTGCACTTTTACATTTCTCAATGCCGTTTCTCTTAATGACTTCTGACATTACCAATTTGCACATGCTCCTTTCCCTCATACCTGTGTTGTGGTCCCTGTGCAGGTGGGCACGATCCGCTACATGGCCCCCGAGGTGCTGGAGGGAGCGGTGAACCTGAGGGACTGCGAGTCTGCTCTGAAGCAGGTGGACATGTACGCTGTTGGTCTGATATACTGGGAGACTTTCATGCGCTGTACTGATCTCTTCCCAGGTAAGAAGAAGTTTTAGCAAGTGACCCCAGCGCTGTAAACGACTCAGAGAAAGACGTGCTGTTAAACTTGCTTAAGATTATTTTGATTAGATCAGGATAGATGCTGGGTCCGATATTTATTTACGTTCAGCTTTATCTTTCTATTAGACTGTAGAAAACCTTAAAAGGTCTCCACTGGCGTATGAGCTGATGCTTTCTGCATCTTCAGTGTTTTACCTCGGTGTGCTTGGGTCTGTTTCCAGGAGAGACCGTTCCGGAGTATCAGATGGCTTTCCAGGCAGAGGCAGGAAACCACCCGTCCTTCGAGGATATGCAGGTCCTGGTGTCCCGAGAGAAACAGAGACCCAAGTTCCCAGAGGCCTGGAAAGAAAACAGCCTGGTGAGAGAGGATAAGCGTTCGTATTGCAGATGCACCTGAACTGGCCTTGTTTACAGTTACATCATACAGTCTGAGCGATTAGGGTTAAGGGCCTTGCTCACGGGCCCAACAGCAGCAATCTGGCAGTAATGGGGTTTGAACTGGCCACCTTCGAGTTAATAGTCCAGTACCTTAACCACTAGGCTACGGCTGGCCTCGTATTTCTTTTACTCCAGATTAAACACTCAGAACTAATCATGCTATACCACAGCTGTGTGAAGTGAGCCTGCTGTAGTGTGTATGTAACCTGACCGCATGATACAGGTATTTCTTACACATGTGATCTTTTTTTTTTTCCTCAGGCGGTTCGCTCTTTGAAGGAGACCATGGAGGACTGCTGGGATCAGGACGCAGAGGCTCGTCTGACCGCCCAGTGTGCGGAGGAACGTATGGCAGAGCTGCTTCTTATCTGGGACAGGAACAAGTCCGTCAGCCCCACGGTCAACCCCATGACCACAGCTCTTCAGAACGAAAGGTACGCTAACGCACACCTGGAGACTGGCTCGGCCTCGGCTCACTGGTTTAGATCAGTAGGTCGAAACCACGGCGACGCAATCGCTGTTTAAGTAGCACGTCTAAATAATCTTTTGTTAGAACTTCTAGTTTTAGAATCGAGGATTCTTTCCATTATTCCAGCCTTTAATCAAGTAATCTGATTAAATACTTTTGCTTTAGTTTGGCCCTAAATCAGGCAGCCCTGGGTTAGTGTATTACTCCATTACTCCCAGTGTTTCTCAGTGGAACTGGTTTACTGTGATCCTGACCAGGATGAGGTGGTTGAGGATATAAAATGAAATGACAAACATGGGGTTTGATTGAAATATTTCAACTTGTTTATTAGGAGGTGTGACCTCATAAGCTTTGAATACCTGCACTACTTATATTGATCCTGGCTCAGTCCTACACGATCATTTTCCCTGTATTTGTTTATAATTTTGAATAAATAAACTATCTTGACAGGTCAAATGTAAAGAACCGATCTCTTCCCTGTTGGAACGTGCTTTTGTTCTTGTCCCATTGCAGAAACCTCACCAACAGCCGCAGGGTTCCAAAGATAGGGCCTTACCCTGAATACTCCTCCTCATCGTACATCGAGGACCACGAGGGCATCGTGAAGAACCTCCCCGGAGAAACGTCCACCTCGGGCACCTCTTCCATGAGTGGCGTGGGTCTGGGTAACGGCGTCCCCGGTGAAAAGAACCGAAACTCCATAAACTACGAGAGACAGCAGGCACAGGCGCGACTCCCCAGCCCCGAGTCCAGCGGAGCCAGTCTGTCCACCAGTACCACCACCACCACGGCAGGCCTCACGCCCAGCACGGTCATGTCCACGATCTCCGAGTCCGTCCAGGGTGAGGAGCCTGGAGCGGGACCTAGCGTACCCGTCTGCCTGCAGCTTACGCAGGAAGATCTGGAGACCACCAAGCTTGACCCCAAGGAGGTGGACAAGAACCTCAAGGAGAGCTCAGACGAGAACTTGATGGAGCATTCACAGAAGCAGTTCAGCGCTCCTGATCCACTCAGCTCTGGCAGCTCCAGTCTGCTCTACCCATTCATTAAGCTAGCAGCTGAGGTCAGCGCCGGAGCCGGGCACCAGGCCGAGTTTGGAGGAAGTGTCGGTCCGGTCGACGCCCCTCTGAGCATGTTTCCTCTTCCCAAACAGCAGAATCTTCCCAAGAGGCCCACCAGCCTGGCCCTCAAGAACCCGGGCAAGGAGTCCTCGACGCGGCTCAAGTTCGGCAAACACAAATCGAACCTGAAGCATGTGGAGACGGGCGTGGCCAAGATGAACGTGATCTCGGCCTCCGAGCCTCACCCGGTCATGCTGACCAATAACGGGGCCGGAGTGAGCACCGGCGCGGGCGTGCTGCTGCTTAACGGGTATGTGGGTAGCGCCAGCACTTCTAGCGGCTCTTTCGGGAACACGAATCCAGCCGGGCCGCAGGGCGAGACGGGGGGCCTGCCGGCGCTCCAGAGCCAACTGAGTGGAGACGACATTCGCCTCAACATTAACATCAACTCCAGCCCGGACGAGCACGAGCCCCTGCTGCGCCGAGACCACATGGGTCGTACCAACTCCAATAACAACAACAGCAACGTTCACACCGCCGGCTTCACAGCTGCAAGCAGTCCGTCACCTCCTCCTGTGCCTCCCAGTTCAGCCCCGGACTCGTCGTCAGTGCACGTGAAGGTTGAGGCTCCTCTGAGACAGAGCAGACCCAGAAGACCCGAAAGACCGAACTCACTAGACCTCTCGTCCACCTCCCAGGACTCCTCAGTATCAGGTACAGAGTCTGGAAGACACTTCTCTCATCCGCTGTCTAATGCTGTGCCTGTCATGCAAGGGTGGCAAAATTCATTTATAGGGAGAATTAGTGTTATGATGATGATGATGATGATATTACAGCATTCAACCCTTCACACTCCTTAGTTCTAATAGTAATTGTTTCATGTATTAGGATTTTATTGTAGCGTTTTTAAACACGTTGTTTACGTCGATGACAGGACAGACAGATACAGATTATACAAGAGTGATCAGTTCATGTATTTATTGCTCCAACTAGCCTCACTTGCATGTTTTTGGACCTTAGGATTTATCTTGAATGAAGCACCCTTAAACCAAGCGTAACTAATAAATCTAACGACCCGCCCAGGTGGCACGACACCAAAGAACATACACTAGTGCGCCGGAACATCGGATCGAGTCTCAGCTCTGCCAGCCGGAGGGGCTGAGCGGCTACATGAACAACGACCGCCCTGTTGTTAATATGGGGCCGGGATATCAAAGCCGGAGCTGGACCCTCTCACAACCGATGGTCAAATGGCCTTCAAGAGGCGTGGAAAAAGTGAATAAATCAGGGTCTTCTCGACTAGTGTAAGATGCATTGGCCTGGAGCCCTGTGTTGTAGGGGGAGTGAGTTGGCTTCGTTCTCCTCCATCAGAGCAGTCGGGGACTCGAACGTACTCGAAGTCCAGAGAAAAAATGGAGAAAATGTCTAAGCAGATTTTTATAAAAAGGAAATGTTACTAAACGATCATTCTAAGTGTGTAAAGTGTCGTTAACGACCATATAAGGTGTGCTGGAAAACTACTGATCTCTCTACATAGACACAAGTTACATCATCCTGTGCTCACGCCCAGCAAGTCGGCCGTTTGAAATCCTAGATGCTTTAATATCCTCACTTCTAAAGTGTCTTAAAATATAAACTATCTATTCAGTGTAGAACAAGCGAAAATACGAAGCATCCTTATTGGCAAAGGTAATCCCAGAATGCATACCAACAATATTAGGACACCTTACAATACTCATAAATAGTAATTATTCTCTCACAAAAAATAAAAAACATGAGGCAAAAAGTAAATTATGTCAATTATGATTAATATTTAATTCGTATAAAGATGTATGTGTGTATCAGTAAAGATTTCGCCACATGGAGAGAGATTAGTTGATACGGTGCATCGTACCACCTCGTCCCCCTGGTTTGAATGACTCAATGCTAACTGTGTTTGGACTTATTGGAATCCTTCCTAGTTATACAGCTGCCTGTGGAAGGAACATGACAGTAAGGCAGCGCCCTACATGCTTAAATACACCCGTAGTTGATCTTTTGTGTAAAGTTACCCTGTCCGAGGACAAGTCAGATCATGATTCAGCTCAAAAAGGAGATGTACTGTCGGGTCAGGCGTCTGGCATGAAGTAGGAGGAATACAGAGAGTAGATCAAAATCTGCACTGCTTTTTGTAGTAATCTACCACCGGTCGGTATATAAGAAGAAAGACACGTTTTCAGGAACCATGTAGAAGCCTGTGGTCCAGCCCGAGCATTGTGCGTGCCGTGCATGAGGTCAGGAGTGTAATAGGGAAGTGGCTTAGTCTAAATTGGGAAGAAAATAGGGGAAAGGAAGAGGGTGGAATGTCACAGGCAATTTGAATGACGTTATCTTGTAAGTTGGATGAGGAGAATGGAACCACAACAGAGTCGTGTTTATGTTTCCAGTACAGGCAGGCAGACAGACGCTGCTCGACCAGGCTTTATCTGATTGGATAAAAGCCACTATTTATCTAACTCTTCAAAAACATTCATTCATGTAAAGCTTTCACTTCCAGGGTAATTACACCGTTGCCCTTTAAATATCTTAACTTCCTATCTTATCCGTACTTATTAAAGCTATTCGCAACTAACTTGATGTGAAAATCTGAAATCCTTGCCATCACCCCCCCAAATATATAGCACCCACTGAATATTTAGCACCCTCACAACCTCAAACTCTGGCTGAAATCCAGTCAGGGACCCTACGGGTGCACCGGTTCTCTCCCACAGTCCAAAAAACATTCTCTGATTCAAATGAGGTGAATTATAGAAACTAATTTATCCATGACTGAGTTCTGTGTTCACATTAATGTAACCAAAGTGTAAAACCTGGTGGTTAGAGAACCGGGCTTGTGATCATAAGGTTGCCGGTTCGTCGCCGACAGGTCACGACTGAAGTGCCCTTGAGCAAGGCACCTAACTTCTAATTGCTCCCTGGGCGCCGAGGCAAGGGCTCCCCACCGCTCCAGACCTGTGTGCTCACTGCCCCCTAGTGTTCACTAGTGTGTATATGTGAGTTTCTCTGCACTGATCAGAGCACTAATTTGAATACACAGTGATGAATTAATAAATAATATTTTTTTATTATGGTTAGATGTGCAGTCTTGATTGGTAAATATTGTTTGGTGTGGGGACTTTGGTGACGCCTATACAGTACCTTTACAGTCGGAGCAATAAGAGTTAAGGGCCTTGCTCAAGAGTTCAACAGCCACAACATGGTAGTAGTGAAGTTTGAACCAGCAACCTTCAGATTACTACTCCAGTACCTTAACCACTAGGCTACGTCTGGCCCATCCTTGTAATCCTCAGTATGTTTCATTTGATTATGGAAGACTTCTAACAGGCCTGGTTTAATCACTTCCCCTCTCTGACAGGCGAGGGCTCGTCTCAGGAGGACCGATCCGGATCAGCTGAGAAGATAAAACGCCGCGTGAAGACGCCTTACTCTCTGAAGCGGTGGCGTCCCTCCACGTGGGTCGTCTCCACGAACGCACTGGACGGAGAGGTCAACAACAACGGAGAACAAAGGCCAGCGGGCGCCACCCGCTCCAAATCCAGCACTGCCGTGTTCGTGGTGGGAGGAGGATCCGCCACCTCCACTCTCTCCTCCGAGCCACCGGGCATGACCTGCCTGTAAAACTCTGACTCGAACCCTGCCAAGTAAAGGCAACAATCAGCTCACTAATAGTGGAGAGACTAGCGGCATGTTGGTTCCTGAGATGCAGTTCAGAGAGAATGATTTGCAAGCACTTAACATCGTGATTTTCCTTAAAGTTCTGGAACTCTCTCCGAGTTATTGCTTTAAAACGAACTATGCAGCATCATGGGCTTCAAATGCTTCCATCCTTTCTGTTCCTTCATTTTAATATGAAAGTCTGTTCGTATGTTAATTGCTTATTCCTTTTTTTTGCACTTTTCCCTAAGTCATCTTAATCACTGTTGCGTCCTCGTTCTCTGACCTCGTTTGCTCTGGTCTTAAAACGAAAAGAAAAATGACAATGAGTTGATTTAACAATCATGCCAGACAGCTCTTATGGGCGTCGATAAAATCCAGTCCATGTAAATGTCGGTAGAAAACACGGCGTCTCCGAGACCGCCGTCGCATGTGACGTTTCGATGCGTAGTACATTCACGGATTTCATTTAGGGAACGCCTTTACGTTCCCTGGGTTTTTTTTTATAACATTTAATATGTGCAATAGGCTTGAGCTTCGAGGTGCTCTTCAAACCTTTGTTCGAGCAGCATCGTGCTTACATCCTGAACTAATCGTGCACTTACTTACACTGACTGGCGGATGACCGATCCCTTTCCCGATCAGCGATCCTACCCAAATGAAAGGGAAGCATGGAGCATTCAGCAGGCGTGCTGGTTTTAATCCCTTTACTCTCGAGTGTCGTGGGGACGGTGTCGTGGGGACGGACCGGACGGTGTTCTGCGGTGGAGGTGAGGAGGTGAGGAGGTGCGACGTCTCACCAGCTGGACGTATCGAAGCACAGATACGTGAGAGAGGACGATTCAGGTGACGGAGATCAGGTGTTGCTGTCTGCATTCCATTCTCACCAACCACAATCACTATGTATGTACTTTAACGTAATTTATAGCTCGTGTTCCACCACATACACCTGGACTTTTACTTATACGTTATCGCGTGGATGACATCTACTCTTCTTGTTTTCAGATCATCGTGTATAATGACTAAAGATGTGTGTGATGAGAAACGAGGGGGGAGGGGGGAGGTTTGTATGTATTAGACGTCAGGGCCGGGCTGGAATCAGTGCTTAGCTTTCATTTCGCTTCTTTTTTTAAAAAAAAAAAAGATCAGAACAATCATACTGACAGAGAAGACCTGATTCCAGATGTGCACATCTGCGCTGATACATACACGATTAGCTGTTACGCCAGAACTGCTGTTTGTCGTCTGTTTGTTGTTTTTTTTACGTCGGGCCAAGTACATTCAGACCATGTTTTTGTTTTGCTTTGCTTTCTTTAATGAATTCTTTCATGAGACTCTTAACGCCCTTCATGAGACTTTTCCGTCTACAGCAAGCATAAAAAAAGTTTACTGGTAGTTTTGGTAGCTCCGCACTCATATATCATCTCTCACCCAGCCCCCCTCCATCTCCAAATCTAGTCTTATCCGGTTCCTGATTCTGACTCCGCTTCTGTTTGAACACAGTACAGTCTGATCACGGAGAGCCGGATCACCACACGTCTTCTCTGAAACCGCTTTAATCTGCCACACCTTCTTCCACCACTGTTTTGCTGCATTATTTCTGATCAGGGTCCCTTACGCAGCGTTTGAAGTGCCCACCAACGTAGTCCAGTCATCCCTCCCTGCAGACAATCGCGCCCCCCTACATGGCATCCAGCCGAGGAGTTCAGAATCTCAGCTCTGATCACCCAGCTCAATCCTGGAGGTCAGAGTGGAAGCAGAAGAGCATTTATGTGATACATGTGGACGTGTTTCTGTATCCTGCGCTCAAGCTCAACAATTTGAATCCCAAAATGAGTTCCGATCGAAGCTGCCGTGTTCACCATAACGTGAACATTTCATCATCATGTGAATTTAAATTGTCCTCGTCTCCTCCTGTTCTGATCCACAAGTTCGTCAGAGCTAACTCGCGAACTCACGATCGTCACTGAGCACACCGGGCTCGATCAATTTCCTCTCTAATCGTCAGCTGTTCTCATTCTAGTGCCTGATTCTGTATTAAAGAGGTGTGCTCATTACACTCTATGCAAAATCCTTTCCACTCAGATGTTTTGTACGGCTGTGAAATGGCCTCAGTGACCGGGTCTTGGTGTGGGTGTTTGTGTGTGTGTGTGTAATGTGTGTGAAGTGTGTGTGGCCTGCACATACACAGCTGAACTGATGCTGTGGGACCAAGAACAACGCTCCAACACTGTGAGATTGCTCTCTTGATACAACAGCACGGTAATGCCAGATTGATCTCTACTAGCATTTATAAACTTTTTTTTTCAAACCTGTGGCTACACTATCAAAGATCTGCTTCCCACGCAGATTTTGTTTGATTTTAACATCAAGTCGAACGGGGATCATTTTACTAATATAAGGTTTACTTACGAATTGATGACAAATGAAAGGAAAATCCCACAAGTCACGTCCTTATTCAGCATCCATCATGGAGGTGAGGAGGGTCTTCTAACTCATCAGTTTAGAAGATCTATTACCTGCAGATGAATTATAATTTGAGGCTCGATAAACCATTCAAAAGCAGTATGGCGGAGAAACTTTGGTTCTGAGGACTTGGGTATCGATCCATACCTTTGATCATTGGCTCTGTGGAGTTTAGGATGTTCTCCACATGTCTGTTTTTTTTCCTGTGTGGTCTCATTACCAATCATCTCCCCAAAAACCCACAAGGGGAAATTGCTGCACTAAAATGCCCATGTGTGTGATCTGCTTCAACCTTGGTCCAAATGTCAACAGAAATGATCTCATGGTAGATGGGCCAGCTGGACTGGATCGTATTGAAGCAATTATCTGCATTTTTGACATCTGAGTGATGCAGGTCAGTGCGAAATCATAAAAGAGTTTGGAAAGTTCGCTTTTTCCTAAAGACTCCAAAAACCAGAAGGTAGATTGGCCAATCATTCGTCACCCATAAATCGAAGAGAAAATAAATGCGCTGGATTGGGATCCTTACACACGTGTCTGGCCTTGATTACAATACCCTGTGTGTGACATGTTTATATCAGGCCTTTTGTTCCTCTACATTGATGTCTGTGGTCCTACTGCCTGTTGTGTCCTGGCTGATTAAGAAAGGTCATGAAGATCTACTCCACAGTGATCCTTGTAGCTTTGATTCTGATGTCCACCCACCTTTTACTCATGTCATGTTGTGTAACGTCGACTTGTTCAGACAGACATTCAAACTTCACCCACACACATCACATCACAGTACACACTTCACGAACAGACATGGAAACATGCTGTTGTTTATTTTTTCAAAGTCATGAGCTGACGGAAAGTAAACTCATTCATGTACCCACTACATAGTCAAGTTATGGATTTTAGACCTACAGGCCAAAGTTCAGGCATCTTGGAGTTTACTAACAAAACATGAATAGCAGAATTTCACTGAATGAATGAAATGTATGTTTTTGATGATTTGCTGTTCTTTCTTTTCTTTTTTTTTAATATTTTAGTTTCTATTTTCAGTCCGTCTGTCATACGGAAGCAGAATCTTCGATCTGTGGCCAATGTCGTTGCTCAAAAAGCCACTGAATTGTTTTTCTGTTACAGCTTGTAAAGTAAGCGCTTTTAGAAAAGAACAAAATAAGTCGACACGGTTTAGTCTACTCAGAAAGAAATGTTTAAAGCTTGCTGTACAACCCTGCATTATTAAGCTGATTAAAGACTATATTACAGAAATAAATCACCACTTGTGTTCTGCCTCTGTCTGAGAACGGTGGTCCTGAGAATCATATGGAAGGGGAACTTCTCAGGTTTGACCACACGAGGGTGCTAAAAGCACAGAATTGATGCCAAAAACACGTGGCTGCCAGGACAAGTACATTTACAGTGCTACAGCTTTAGCCTACCTGCTTCATCCTGGTCATTCTTCTTGGAAGAAGTACCAATTTATTACTATGTAACACTATTGTGTTGTGGTATGACTTAAAGTGACAACAACACCTCTACAGCAGTTCTAAGTATGAGAGGATCGTGCCGACTGCACTGTATTTTATTAAAATTGCTTTAAATGGAAATGTCTGGTTAGTGCTAAATAAAATCTGGTTCCAATGACTATAATACTGCCTAATGACAAATGTTAGGTGTATATCAGAATCACAGGTTATATAACATTTTATTATATTGTATTTCAAGCTGAAGAAAACATCGTCAAAGTCAAGGTTCACATGGGTCAGGCCTGGTTTGCTGTCACACACTCCACATTCTTGGTCAAATGTTACATATTATTCCTATATTAAATTGGTTCTTTGACAGTACACCCATTATTTGTGATTAATTGTACCCATTGCACTGAGGTGCAAGCATTTCTAGTGAAAATCTCTATGCA
>JAYDZG010000010.1:2387672-2398114 GCA_034509265.1 Microcambeva bendego | reverse complement strand
TTATAAAAAAGAATATCAACTAACCATCAGGCTAGACTATTGGCTGTGTATTTAAAATGGCTTACTGAGCTCTAATTTAATTATGTGCATATTCAAACAAAACTTTTAGTGCTGATATTCCTGTTATTGTACCTGTGTTTTGCAATATACAAATGTACAAAAGATGACTCATCAGAACTTGTGAATTATCTAGCAGCTGAATAAAAGTTAAGGAATATGTACATATGAGGGGACATAAAGTTGTAATGTAAACTTGTATTGTGTGGTTCTTTGCGAACAGCAGTGTACCTACAAATATATAGTTATTATACATATATACACAAAAAACAGTTATATATTGTAAACATTTTTCCGTGATCTGCAGAGATTATAACAGCTAGAGATTAATAAGTCATCCAGAAATGGCAATGAGGAGCTGACGATCTTCTGTGAAGTACTGATGACCATCTGAAGGGTTCTCCTGTATGCTGCTGAGCAGCTGGCGTTCCACACAGAGATACAGTAGGTCACAACGCTCGCAAAGTAACAGCGGTAGTATGACATCAGCGGCTTCTCCCAGCTTGTTTATCCTGAGGATGCTCAGGAAGTAAAGTCATTGCTGTGCTGTTTTGACGTCTACAGTGATGTTGGTCCAGGAGTTTATTAAACTCTGATCCAGTCAGGATTGCGGGATGCAAAGTCCACACAGAAAGGACGTGGACCACCCCACCTGGGGATCGAACCCAGGATTTTCTTGCTGTGAGCTGACGATGCCTCTTTGCCACCTGGTTAATGTAATGAATTAGTAATCAGAAGGGCTCTGGTTTAAGATCCACCACTTCCAGGTTGCTGCTGTTGGGCCTGTGAATAAGGCCCTTAACCCTCAGACTGTGATTGTAACTTCGGTCACTTGGATAGTGGCGATTGATAAATGCTGAAAACATAAATGTTACATTTTATTCTTTCACATTCTTTATCAGTTTCATTAGTTTGAACATAATGATTTATCTATTCAATATACCTTAAATGTCCCAATATTATGCATATCATGCATGCACTCCGGGTGCACCGGTTTCCCCCCACAGTCCAAAGACAGGCAAATAGGGTGAACTGGGAACACAAAATCATCCACGACTGTGTTTGATATAAACGTTTGTACTAATAAACCTGTAACGACTAAAACTACCATTTCTGTCTTGACTGTAACTAAAAGTGTAAAACATGACATTAAACGCCTAACAAACGTTAGGGAGGAGTGGTTCGATTTTTAGGATTTGTTTATGCTTAAACTTACTGATAAAGAAAGTGAAAAATATAATGCAACATTTATGTTTTCAGCATTTATCAATCCCCACTATCCATAGTGACAATCCCAGTATAAAGTCTGTGGGTTAAGCTCCTTGTTCACAGGCCCAACCGCAGCAGAAGTGGTGGGGCTTAACCCAGAGCCCTTCTGATTACTAATTCACACCCTAATATCCAGATAAAGTAATCATTTCAATAATTAAGTTCTAAAAGTAAGATTTTAATAACAATTCACATTTTAATTGAAAACTTAAATAAAACACAAATAGTTTAGCTTAGTACATTGTTCAGTCAGAAACGGCTAACGAGAGTAGCATGGTGTCTGTGAGTTTAGTGGCGCTAGCAAAGAGTTAAGAGGAACCACCGATCAGCCAATCAGAAGTTGTTCAATAAGACGGATTGACCAATTACAGGCTGCGGGGGGTGGAGTTTCGGAAGAAGTTGCCCGTGCGTGGCTGATGTTCGCCAGTGTAGTCGCGGACGCTCTCCGGTGCGCTCGGTCCGGTACTGAACGCAGAACTCCGAGCCACAACCGCGCCGTATGGAGCATTAAAAGCATTAAAAGCATTAAAAACGGGACGAAACCGTGCTCGACACTTCCAGCGTAACGGGCGTGTGTTTACTCTGCTCCGGGGACTGTTTGGCTAGTTAGCGTGTTGACTAGCACAGCGTCATGTCTCAGAGAGTGCGCAGGAACGGCTCTCCGACGTCCAGCTGCAGCGGCGGAGCCTCGAGCGGATTATCCGGTCTGAGCGCCGGGGTGAGTTTACTGAGCCGCCTGCTGCCCATGAAAGCTACCGAGCCGTTTCACCTGAAGGCACAGACACAGCCCCCTCTACCGGTCAGGATGGCGCTGTCTAACGGGGGGAACGGTGCTACCTCATCATCATCATCATCCTCCTCTTCTACGGCAGCCCAAAGGAGCACCAGTCCACCGCTTTGCCCTCAGATCACCGTAGCATCAGCTCATACCAGTGTGCCTTCCCTCCCAGTGCCCTCTCATAGTGGCTGCCACCCTTCCCCACTGCTGCTCGGTCCTCTGACCGACTGCTTGCACCCACCCGGCTCTTCATCCACCCCGTCATCATCTTCAGTGTGTTGTGGGCACAGAGCCAAAGCCTTGACAGCCTTGAGGTGCTCACCCGAAAATGACAGACTGTCCCCCGAGAGAGTGAGCCCAAGCTCGCCCGTCTGCAAAGGTAACCTGTCTATACACACACACACATGTGCAGTGAAACTTATAGTTCATTAGGTATTAAACGTCCACTGGGTGAAGGTGAACTGACCCAGGTTGTGCAGGGATTTTCTGCTAGCACACTCGCTCCGAGAGTCAGAACTCCACAGTTTGAAACACGATCGTGACAGCCACTCTTGCGACTAAGATCTACTAACCAGTGCATCGTAGTGCCGGTTCCAAGCCCGGAGGAATGAGGAAAGTTGTGCAGAGGTGAATTTAGTGCAGGGAAAAAAAAATCTCTGGACTAGGCTGACTTGTTTACATTCTTCCTTCTAGTCTAGAGATTTTCCTCCACAAGGATTTCTCTCTACCACAAACAAAAACGTGACCGACTCCCTTGTTAAATGCTTTTATTGGGTGAATAAACATTTGCATGCCAGTTGCACCTTGTATCCAGTAAGTTCTATCCTGTGCACCTTTAACGTACAGCCTGCACTTCTATGTCATACTTCCAGGCACAAAGACTTCGTGTTGCAGCAGCATTTCTCACATTCGGATTCATTTGTTGCATCGATGTGATGATTTTTTTGTTCTGGTGGTTTATTATGTATGTCACTGTATGCCACGATGATTAGAATACCTTAACTGTGCCCCCAAAGTCAATTTTGCAACTAACATTTCATTTCAGTTTTAAATACTGTTATCAGCTTGTTGCAAGTTTAAGCACAGAGGAGTCTGCAAACTCTCCATGTGTTTCGAAGCCCACCCGGGAGAGCTGATTGGGCCTGTAATCAGAGGGGGAGGTATGGCATTTACACCCCAACCCCCCCAAAAAAAATGTCCACAGTTTTCATATCTTAATCCTACCATCTGATTCTTTTGCATTATCCATGCCAGCACAAGCAACTCGTTTATTAGTACATGCGATCATTTAAAACATTTCCACTTGTAAAGCATGGGAACACTGCACTGGTGGTCTAAAATGACCAGGGTGGCTTGGCTGTGCTAACGTCTACATTTTACTGATGAGCCAGTGTACATTGCAAACTAACCGATGCATGTTTGGAGCTCACCAGACCATTTGGCCCACTAGTTTGGCTCAAGTTTGACTCTTCTTTATGCGAAGTGAGGGAATCTTAAGGCTGCAGTTGTTCCTGATAAAAGTCATGTTGAATCAATGCTGTAGGTTTTGAATCCACTCAACAAACACACACGACGACACGAGACTATCTTAATGTGTATTGCTGGCTATCGGTCTTCATATTTTTACAGCATTTAGCGGATGCTTGTATGGACAGCTGGTCACAATTCAAGCAATTTAAGGTTAATTGTCTTTCTCCAGGCCTTCAACAGTGGAGTCTCGGCTGGAACTTGTCCAGTACATGAACCGCTAGGGAAACATCTTTTAAATTGGTTTTTCATGTCTCCACGAGTTTCCTCCCACCTCATAAATACATAGTGGTCGCAGGCTTGATGACCTTAATGACGGCGTGAGTGAGTAAATGGAGTGTGTGATGTTGACGGGAGGTTATTCTCATGTTGTACTGTGGTTTTGGATCCATGTAAACCCTCAAGACGACACGGTTAACAAAAGTAATCATGTGTTAAAGAGCCTTTGGCCAGGCTGATTTTGGAGCTTCTTTGTGATTATTTTCTCTGTGGGATTTTGGATATAAACAGTCATTTTAAACCTTTTTAAAGTCACGGACACTTGTATAAACTTTGTCCTGATGTAAAGGTTCCGAACTCGGACACTGATGATTAAACATTCTGCTTGTTTTATTCTGGTTAAAAAGTTTGTATTGGTCGGATATACATAAACGCGGTCAACCTGGAAGTGGTGGGGCTTGAACCAGCAACCTTCTGATTACTAGTCTAGTACAATAACTGCTTGTAAAGGGGTCACTGTGACTCAAAACGGACAGAAATTAATCTTGAGCAATTATATTTACATTTTCAGAATTTAGCAGATGCCTTTAGTTAAGGCTTGACTGCCTTGCTCCAGGGTCCAACAGCATCAACCACGCAAGCAGTGTTTGGTCTGGTTACTAGTCCAGCATCTTAACCACTAAGTTACAACTGACACACCCTTTGTTTGAAATGGCTCCCTATTCCCTACATTATTCACTATGTAGGACACTCATATAGAGGGCTGAATAGGGAACAATTTCTACTACAATGCAGTTCTTTTTTGGGTATCCATGACCGGGTAGTGTAGATCGGTTGTAGACCACTTTTTGCAGTGCATTATGGGATGATTTGAGTGCACTTGTAAATTCTGCACCAAGTTTTCAAACACTCAGAATAGTGCGCCTGATATTGTAAAGGGGGGCAGCGGTCTTTGGCTCGTCGTCTCCACCCACTTGCGCGTAATTCTTTTCCATCTGAGGATTTTATTCTGCAACGATACACATGTGAGTTAATCATCGCCGGCCTCTCTCATCGACCCTGGGTATCTGTGGCTCGAAGAAGAATCAGGAGTACACGAGCGAGTGGTCTGACGTTTTCATGGAGCGTTTAATTCACCTTTAGCCCGTCATTAGCCTACGTTTAGTGCGTTTGGGCCTCTTTTTTATTATCCTGGAAAATTGCAGGCATTAGCATCTCCATCGGAGCATCAGTCTAACGAACCGTGTCGGTCATTTTCATTCATTCAAGTCTGGAGATGGTCCCCTCATTGTCTACCAGATTATCGTCCTACCTCTCGGCCCTGCGCCTGCCAGATTATTATCCCCCTTCACTCTGCTGCAGATATAACGCCAGTTCCTGAAATGATTAAGACTGAAAGCCCCCATCTGCTCTCACTGCCTGTATAGGGGGAGGGGTGGTGCAGTTGCTGGTGAAACTCCAAAAACATGGTGCCAAAATGTTGGACTTATGTCTGGAAAGGATGGCGCTCAGTGCAGATCTGGCACATCGGTGCATTTGTAAAAATGGAAGCACGGGCGCTCGGCTAGGTACGCCACATGGATACGGCCGAGGCGTCCATCTGTTGTGACCCCCAGAGAAGCGTTCTGTGTACATGGTAGCCATGTGTACCACTAGTCGACATGTTTTGTGGCTGACGTGTTTGAGTTTATGTTGGCCCGTTGAGATGGTCTCATGGTGATCTCTTCCCTGAAGTCTGCATCAGCAGTTTCGATGATCATATTTGGATGGTTGAAGGAGCAGTCAGGGTCTGATGTACGCCAGCTAGTTCACGAACACGGCAACAGAAAAGTGGTTTTTCTGTGCAGGTGCCTTTTAATACTCGCTTTTTAAAAAGTCTTGTCATTTAGGGTCTGATGTGTAGCAGACATGGTCGATCATGAGGTTGTTTTAGATGCAGGAGTTCCCCCAGGGCCAAAATGTAAATGAGACGAGTCTCAGTGTTTTTTGGGTTGAGCATGTACAGGGTGTGTTCAAAAACATAGTGAGCTGCCTCGCTTTCTTACTGTCTATACAGGCAGCTCTCTAACTAGTGAGAGTTCTAACAAGTCATCGGCTTAAGTCGGGTTATTCGAATGTGCTTTCTAGACAGTGATTACATCACTTTTCGCAACCAAGCTAACAGAGTTAGCATTGTGCTTATCAAACCAATGAGAGGAGGTGGCTACGTGCTAGCATTTCAATTAATGTCTCCCTTCGTGTACCGAAAGCGTTTAAAGTTCTCTGACAAGCCCAAACATGCAACTAAATACACCCATACACCTTTATATACATTAAACATCAGTAATCATTTATTACTATGTAAAAACGACTCGTTTACTCATTACTTGTTTACTCATATAAACCACTATGTTTATTTATATTTGTGATTCTTATAAATAGACCATTGTTCCACTTGTAGCTTTGGTTGGAAAGCAGTGAAACCCACAGTGATTATGGAGTGGCAGCCGTCTAAAAACGATCAAAGCAGCTGATTTGGGGGCGGGGGCAGGAGTTAAGGCTTAGAAACTTTAGCGGTTTGTTTACTCAGAAGCTCACTTTCTAGGGACACTTGAAATAGTTGTGTTTAGTATTGAGAGGCGCTGGAACGTCCCCGGCTCTCAAGCTCTGTGTTCATGCTGATAGATCCTTCTGTTCTTAAAGCAGTTTTGTTAAAGCTAAAACTTCCTCTCTAAAATAACAGCACTCGCCACATTGGGTTTCTTTTCAGGTAAAAAACATGTTAGAGGTCTCCATTACATTATTACATCACTTACTACAGATCAGCTCGCATCACTGTACCCATGTTACACCGATATGTATGTACTGTCATTCATGCAAGCACGTTTTCTTTGGTTTAAGAAGGGTAAATTACTAATTTTGTAACACAAATATTCACATAAAATGATATTCGTAATAGTTTAGAGTTAAATGCATAAACCCTTATATATTGTCACAATTAAACCATAAAAATGTAAAGGGTATTAGTGAAATCCCTGAAATTCCACAAACTATTATAAACCCTGAGCCACAAATTTGCGTGGGGTTATACTGCTTATATTTTAAGTTGCCTTAGTAGTGAGTATATTGAGACATCTAGCTTGTTATATAGCTGACTTATTGGTAGCAAGCACAGGATGATGTAAATTTCATTTATGTACCATGGATGCAGTCGAAAACCTGCTGGTGTGGAAACTCTGGCCTTTCTCGTCGTCTCACCTGTCCTGTAGTGACCCTGAAAACAGCAGCTCTTGAACGTGTGAGTGAGGGAGTGAAGGATGAAGAAAGTTTAAAGACAAACAAGTTGAAGCAGAGGAAGGGAGGAACAGACTCGCTTCTAGCGCTTCCAAGCATGAAACCTGTTTTTACTGAACACAGATTATTCTCAAGGACGGTCACTGAGCAGCTTGGTTTGATTTCCATGTTTCCAGTGGGGTGTGTGAGATCAGGAGATTTTATAGGCTTTTTTGTTGTTGTTTGTTTGTTTTGGCTGTTTCTATTAGGAATTGCTTCAGTGGGTCACAATCTGCACTACAGTGTCCTGGTTGATGAATCCTACTGGTTAGGTACCTACAGGTTAGGTTTTCTATTATTTGTGTCCCTGATTGTGTATAGATATAAATCAAACTTAATATTATTATTATTATTATTATTATTATTATAACACCAGGATAATTCAGTGTGTCTAATTAACCTGACTGCATATTCTTGTACTGCTGGAGGAAACCCATGGATTAGTATGATATCATGAATGAGCATGGCATGGCACTGTCACCTCCCAGCAAGGAGGTTCTGGGTTCAATCCCCAGGTCCGAGTCCTTTCTGTGTAGTTTGCATGTTCTCCCCGTGTCTGTGTGGGTTTCCTCCAGGAGCTCTGATTTCCAAGTCCAAAACTTTGATGCTTTTAGCATCTTGTGACGTTAAGCATCTAGTGACATCATGTGACTGCGTATTGTTCTGCAGTTTGTTCCGGATGTCATGTTGATCGGATATATTTTATTCAGAAAACGTATCTTTTTAAATGCACTATTCAGACTCACAGTTTGTCAGTTGTTTGCGGTTTGGGACACAGCCATAGTTTTTAAGACTAAAATAGAATTATTACTGTCATTGTCTTCTCCTAGTATGGCAGGAATGTTAAGAGAGGAAAACATTACAGACAGACACACTTACCTGGAACTAGGTGAAAGAGCAAAGTCTGAATGAAGCAGTATTTGAACTAGCCTATCATTAGCCAGTTAGCTCACAGTGTTTGTTAATCATGCTCTGTTCTGATCTCGGCTGTGTTGTGTTTGTGCCAGACTCACATTAGCAAAGCGCACACCAAGTTACAATGCAGGTCCTGCATGATTTGCACGTCGCACAGAGCCAACATGCTAGCTAACCAGCTAAAATAAACAAGCTAGCTTTAACAAAACACAGCACACGACCCCTCATGTAGAAGGTTCTGCAAATTAGCTTCGAGATCAGATTTCCTTTTTTGGTAAAGCTGTCAGTCAAATGTAAGGATGTAACGATACACTCGACCCGTGCTGCAATACGATTCACAAAATGGTTTTTTTTAAATATAACAATATTAAGCTGAAGACAAAATCTGACAGATTCTTTTTACTATTAAGTAAAGTACTTGTAACTATTTTTTTATTTATGAATGAATGAATGCCCTTTTATTTCTATAACATCTAAGCCAAAAAATACTGCACCAGCGCCCTCTGCTGTCTGAAACGAATATCACTCTTGAATGAATCACCGATCCAAATCGTGCCCCACGTGAATCGATTCTTAACAATTCTTTGTGAATTGTTAATTCCATAGTCAAATCAGAGTTCTTTACTAAATAAGACATGCTTATCCACATAAACCCAATGTAAAATGAGGCTTTATATTCTTTTCATTATTTTATTTTGAGCGTGACCCACTTTCGTGTAGTCGGTCTACAGCGCATCTCCGGATACACACTCATCGTTGTATGTGCGGACCCATGTAAGCCATAAAACATTTTACTTTAGAATTGGTACGAATGTGGAAAATAAAACTAAGAACACAAATTCCTAATTGGCCTTTGTGACAGTTGTCGAATGTGGCCCTAGAGAAAAAAGATTTGTGCCCGCCTGGGGTAATCGGATGCTCCTCTCCACGAGCGCCTGTTTATTGTTTGTGTGTTATACAACTGCTGCTGAAATGATGTGGCATAAAGTCAAAAGTTTGTGTGCTCATTCAGTCAAAAGCTCTTTTGTGATGTCTGGAACTCCTGTCGGACCAGAAGGCCCGGCTGACAGACGCCGATCTGGAGAACGCGATGGTGCTTTACTGAGGCAGAACAAACAGGAAGGCAGAGGCAGGCCACGACGAGCTCGCACCGGATGCCTGACAAAAGAGCCGCGATGGGAGTCGAGGCAGCGCTCCACCCGTGTCACTCTTCCTCGCCTGGCTTCTTTCCCTGCACGGCTTTGTTTGTTGTGGTTGCAGGATCGTTTTATCCTTGCAGCCCGGACAGGCGTGGACACGTGCAGAGGGCAGTGCAGAGGTGTTTCATGTTTAGACTGCTGGAGAAGGGTTTCGTTCGGTATGCTCTCTGGATTTGAGGCATTACACCGGACAGATGCATAGGTTCAGGTTCAGCTTTGTCTCTTCACGTGGAGGATATTTGCATGGTCTTTAGAAGGCAGACTTCACTTTTATTCATTTAATGTGCACTGAGGCTAGTATTAATATATAATTAAAGGGTGTGTAGCACGTCCGTTCTGGTTTATGTAAATTCCAGGGGAATTAGGCCTGTCTGTACAAAGCTGTGCTTCGTTCTTGTCGATGAATGATCGAAGCGAGTGTTGACCGAGTTGAGGGTTGGATTGGCACAGCATCAGCCTTGCTCTGGGATGCTGTGCTTGGGAGAGGGAGATGGGCGCGATAAGCCAACCTTAACTACCGTGGGACTCAAAGAAACAGAAGTAAGAAATAACTTGGCGCTGAACAACAAAACACACATATGTGAATGGTTCAGAGATTGGTTTGTTTGTTTTAAATAACCTTTGCTTGCACTGGGTGTGTGTGTGTGTGTGGGGGGGGGATCTTGCCCCCAAAGTGCCACCCGTGCGACCCAAAGAGCCAATTAGAAATAAGCAAAGAAATTACTGAGCATGACCAAGACATCCATGTACAACTCAGAATTTGGTCATGTCGGCTTATTAGAGCCTCACACCCCCGACCCAAGCAGTTGTTGGATGCACTGCAGTCAGCAGGGCTTCAGATACATGTTACAAACTATCATGACATTATTGAGTCCGTGCTGCACACTCCGGTCACTCTTGATAGTGGAGAGTGCCGGTCCCAGGCCCGGATAAATAGGAGTGTAGAGTAATCTGTCCGACCGGGCGTGTTTGTGGAAAATACTTTTCAAACTACTCAATCACTTTTACACAATACGACTGTTTTGCAACACACCTTACAGGCTTGTGTGTGACTGTGGTAGCACATTATTAAACACACACACACACACACACACGCGCGCACACTCACACACACACACGCGCGCACACACATGCACACACACAAAAACAC
Organism: Microcambeva bendego; assembly: GCA_034509265.1. Lineage (NCBI taxonomy): Eukaryota > Metazoa > Chordata > Actinopteri > Siluriformes > Trichomycteridae > Microcambeva > Microcambeva bendego. The sequence goes on along the minus strand of JAYDZG010000010.1, from coordinate 2,387,688 downwards.
ACACACGCGAACACTC
>JAYDZG010000010.1:2341963-2357551 GCA_034509265.1 Microcambeva bendego | reverse complement strand
TTAAGCTCTTACTTACTGGCAGGAACAGATTCACAGCGATGAGCATAAAGCAGACAAGTATTTAGCACTTGTTCCCAAAAAAGCAATGTACTCTTTGTAGCGATGTAATGATACACTCTACCCACGATGCAATATGATTTTCCCCTATTTTGAAATTGAAGACAAATTATTTGTCAAGTTTCCTTGTACTATTTCTTGTTAGAAAAATTAAGGAAAATAAAGTATTTGCTATCATCGTTTATTAATTTAAACAACCAATGTCATTTTATTTGTAGGTAGTTTAAAAAAAACTGTTAAAATTTTTAGAATTGTGTGTGTGTGTGTGTGTGTGTGTGTGTGTGTGTGCTGTTTAAAGTTCATTTGAAATGAATCATTGCTGAATCGGTTCGTATCGATTCTTTCTGAATCGTTACATCCCAACTTTTTTATTTTATCAGAAGGTCATAGCAGTTTTATGACTTTCTTCCAAGAGAATAAAAAATCCTTACATACATCTATTCGACCAGCCAACCAACTCGTTTTCTAAAAATTATACCATGAGTAACAACTGAGTAGCACTGTTTCTTCACAGCGAGAAGGTCCTGGGTTCGAGTCCGAGTGTGCGCGGGCCATGTCCTTTCTGTGTGGAGTATGTTCTCCTCGAGTCCACGTGTCAGTTTGAGTTTTCTCCAGGTTCTCTGGTTTCCTCCCACCGTCCAAAAACAATCCAAAGACTCATAGTTTACTAATGGGCCCTTTAGTACACATTTGAAACTTATACAAATGATCGATAATGCAAGATCATTTGTAATGGCTTAAAGAATGAGCCCTGAAGTATTCGATTGCCTGTCTCGTCGTGATGTGTTCTTATCTATATATATCTATATAAGAATGTAACACGGTTGATCAGAAATAAAAAGCTGAAGTTTCATTTTCTGTGGCTTATCAATCTGGAATAGAACTTCACTGAATCAAAGACATCAGCAGATTACAACAATGTTCATTCTGATCTAACAGTGCTGCTGCAGAGATCTCAACACTGCATTGTGCATGTTCAGCAGACCAATTCTTTTTACCCCCACATGTACCCATGGTTCCAGTGTTCGGACCCCTGTTACTTGTGACCGATTCGGGGCCAAACAGACTCAGCGGTACTCTGGGCTGGGACGAGCGGCTGATTGACATGGCAGTAATCCAGGGGTGGTTAAAGGGGTCTCGGGGTTTCAGCTTGTCAAAGGTCCCGAAAATTCAACAGGCGCCAATGTCAATCGGTCACGCATACCACGTCATAGAACACAGGTCACATCGGAAACCGACCAAAACTGCTTTTTGTCCATCGTAATCATCATTTTATTGCATCATTTATCATCGTGTACCAGGGACGTGTGTACAACACAGACCCTGCATGCATATAGATATCAACACGGCATGATGATGACCGCAGTTGATCATTTGATCCCTTTAAAAGTGCTTTTTATATTTACACGGGCCCATAATAATTGAAATTATTTTAATTTTGTTTCAGTGCAGATTCTGACATTGTAGCTACTACAGGAGCTCGTACGTCAGTGGCTATCGAGATCAAGAACAAGTCTCCCTCAGTTAGTGTACCCCACAGAGCTGATGGGAATTAGGTTGGTTTAAGAACATCTGCTCCTTGAGATGCACAGATAAATGGGGTATAGAATTCAAGGGTGTAAATGGGTCTTATGAAAGTGACATCGCATGCTGTAATGCTAATGCAGTCTCTATTCGGCGTCTTCACGGTGAATGTTCCAGTTGGTTAAATCGGTTCCCATTTAGGCCAGTCTGCCTTTCTAAAAAAAAAAACAAAAAAAGCTTTTTCCATCTTATTTAATGAAGCTGCTTGTGCTTGCATTGGTTGTTCCTGCATGCAGACACGACCACAGGAAATTTGAACCTGCCCCCTTAAGATAGTAAAGCCAAAGCTGGACTACTTATGAATCTGTTTTAGTTCTGCCTTTTGTGTGCAGTATTCACTTATACAGTATATATTTTACATACCTGTCATTTAGAGCAGGCTTAAATAAACACTTTTAAAACATTATGTTTAGCGAACCAGACTTTAAAATGGCAATAAGCTCTAGTTCATTTCACACATCAACGCAATCTGCCCTCTTACCATTCAAAACCCTCAGAATCCAGCAGCTGAAATGCTTATTTATATCCAATCTATCTACTCTGACATTAGGAATTGCACCGTGCCGTCTGGATTGCTGAAAAAAAAATATATCAGGTTTCCGATGCTCTTCAATATACTAAACGTGAAGTACTGACCTCTGTCTGTGCCTCTTCTACTGACTGACCTGACCGTATCAGTATTGCTTATAGTGTGAAAGGCCTTACAGCACTTTGTCTGATGTGTGTCTTTGCTATTAAAGCCCCCACGTAGATCAGTTCTAGTGCTTGATGTCCCAGCAAAGCAAACCACAGGAAAATGGACTTGTAAACAAATATCTCCTAGTGAACAGTTGCTAGGGCAGCATCACTTAACCATCACTCATTGTTTTCGAGTGACCTCAGAGGTCGAGGTCGGCCCAACGCCTGTGTTGTTTTAGAGATCTTAGTAGTCCGTTTAAAAATGTAAAGCAGGATATTTAGGACACGGCGGCTCTACTTTCATCTGTTTCCTGCCAGAAATGCTTGAATTTTAATATCGTTTGCTGTGATGACACTCCTCAGGCTTTTCATTCCTTACTTCCAGTTTTTCCGCTCGGTTTAGCTGGGGGCTTTAAACTAGACGTTCATTAGTGCACACTATACGGCCAAACATCAGTAATTGTGAACATGTGGGGGAAATGAGCCCACAATCGCTGATTTATTGGACGTGGTGATTGATGTCACAGCCGCAGTTTATTTGTCATCTTTGCCGCCTGAGTTGTTTTGTTTATATCCGAATGAATGTTTCACATGAGGCCGCACTGAGAGTGTTTTTTTTACTTTGTAATTGTTCTATTAAAAAGTCTGGACGGCATAGTGACTTAGTTGGCAGCACTGTGGCTTAACAGAAAGGTCTTGGATTCGATCCCCTTTGGGCTTTGGTTTCCTCCAAAAGTCCAGAAATATGCTGGCAGGTTAATTTGAGACACTAAATTGTCCTGTATCACGAGGATGGATGAAACTATTAAAATATGACCAGAACTATTGTGGTGACCTTGATGCAAGTCGTTCTTATTGAAAATGAAAAACATGTCAATCCCTTGACAAATATTCATGTGCACTATTACTCAAGCCCCATCCTCAGTACTTCCTTTTGTCTTTATAACCTCTAATAAATGATTTGACTGAGTGCTAACAAGCTTCCGACTCCCCTGCAGCTCATTGAGGTTTGATGCCGACCTCCTCCTTCAGCTGCTTTCTTTAAATCCCACCAAAGCTTTTCTATGGGATTAAACTCTGAAGCCTGAACAGGCCACTCCAGGATATTACAGCGCTGATTCCTTAACCGACATTTAGTTTAGTCTAAGCTCACCCAGGTTTCGTTCTCCCACAGAAGGCAACATGTACAGTATTTTAAAATACCTTGGAATTTTTTTCAGCTTCCTAGTTCACGGAGCAGAAAGAAAATCCCTGCATCATCACTGACCCATCCACAGGCTTGTTCAAATCCAGTCAAGGTTTAGGTGTCACACATAGTCATAGAATTGGAATTAGAAAATATAGAACCAATTTCAAATAGTTAAGAAAGAACTGAAAATACTGCTGACAGATGGTGTTAAACAATTAAAGGAAAAAAATAGTTTTGTGCTTGTCGTAAATTAAAACTTCATCATCAATTATCATCAACAGTTATCACCCATACAGAAACGGAGAGAGAGAGAGATTAGCCCAACTCTCCAGAGGTCTGGAAGGTCCTGAAGGCTGAACTTTATGCCATGCTCGGTGTTGTGTGGTTGGTGTGTGGAGTTAAAAGAGAACCTGGTTGTATAGAGATGTTAATGAGGGTTCAGGGCTCTGGCTGATCTGCCATGCTTAAAGAGACGGCCCCGACGGGGCCACACAGCTCAGTCACGTCCTCCTAATACACCCACATTGTTCCCTTCACCCTCTCGGCCCAAGACTGCACGGGAGGAGGGAGGTGAAGAGAGAGAAGTGGTTTCTGGGACGGCGAGAGCTGAAGGGGGAGGATGAAACAGAAAGCGGGTGTGGAATGTGCAAATGGTCGGTGGAAATGGAGAGAGAAGAGAAACCGAATGGAGAGAAACAGGACGGAGAGGGAGGTGGAGAAAGCGAGGTGAAGAGAGAGAGGGAGGTGGAGAGAGAGAAGGCAGGGCCGATGGCACAGAGCGAGAACTGAGAGCCGTGCCGAGCTGAGGGGGTAGAAGCTCAGAGAATGGTGGTAGAGATCAGATCTGCTCTCAGGATGACCGGAAGTACTTTCTCAAGAAAGGTGAAGCTGATCTTCTATTTTTGCCACCGTCTCTGTGTCAGTGTTAGATACGACCACGTAGTCCGGGCCGAGAGTGTTAGCGTTGTCCGTTTGGCTAAGTTACTGACATCTGTGTTCGTGTTACATGTTTATAAAGTCAGAAGCTCTGGATCTAGAAGCCACCAGGAAGACAGGATTACAGAACACTGGGATCTACTATTAAAAAAAAAAAAACTCCTGTAGATTGTGTGTCAATGAAAAATAAGTGTGCTAGTCCATATGTATGTGTTGCCTTGATGAGGTGATAAGATCCTACATACCTATCCCATTCACCTATGTTACTACTTGTGTACTTAGAAGAACAACCATTTCATCATCTCACTGTGTTTCTTGGTGACTGTTGTAGATAGATAAAGTTTAGCAAATGTACATCATGCGTAAATATGTAATTATTATATGAAGAAAAGTTGAATGTGTAAATTGTCCATCTATTACATTATTAAAAATAATATAAGCCACAGTAGTGTATCTATCTGTGTATTTACAACTATATATGTATAAAAAAGTATAAATATATATAATATATCAGTTACAGGTATATTCATGGACATATATAATATCATTCTTGATGACCATTTATTTTTCTCTCACCACATTTCTTGCCTCATTTGCTTATTTACCTTCAGCCTCCAAGTATGTGGGATCAGAACACACGCACACTTGTGATAATTCACACTTCTTCCATACAGAGAATCACAGCTTTGCTTTGTTTTGCTTTGCGTCTTTCAGGCCCTCCTTCCAAAGAGCATCCTGATCCCGATCCCCATCTCCAAGTCGTCCGTCTCACGCTTCCGCAACAGCGTCGAGGGTCTCAACCAGGAGATCGAGCGCATCATCATCCGGGACTCAGGAGACAAAGACGAACACTTTATTGTAAGTATTGGACTCGCGTGCTGTTTGGCTATACGAGAACGTCCTTCTGTAAACCTTAAGGATTTAAAGGTCACATGACCACGGAGATCTCAAGCTCTTAAGTTTGAATCTCACAATTTGACAAAATGGGGATCTGGGTTACTCAATGTTGCTGCAAGTGTGACCTCTGCTGGCTGCTCTGAAATCACGGAGCATCATAACGCAGCTGAAAAGAAGCAGCCAGTGACTACACATACTAAAAGGGCTTCATGGTGGTCTGCATTTTTAGCATTTACCAGACGTCTACCATTTTGAGCGACTGAGGGTTAAGAGTCTTGCTCAAGGGCTCAGTAGCAGCAATCTTGCCGTGGTGAAACTTGAACCAGCACCCTTCTGAATGCTAGTCCAGTGTCTTAACCTTTGGGCTCTGCCAGATTAGGGACCTGTAGAGCGACCTATTGTTTAACCGTAATGTTCTGGCCTCGGGTTTCCTTCACACCTGGATAGTATAGTTCATGTTTCTAGCGTGTTCTCAGACCACAGAATGTCAGATTGTAACGACTGCCATCTCTGCAGCCTCAGGATGCCCCCGATGGTCACCGTGCCCCCCCTCCACTGTGCCAGCGCAGTGCCAGCTCTCGCAGCATCGACACACAGACGCCCTCCGGCATCAAAGTCTGCAACAGCCATAGTAACAGCAGCAGCCGGTCTCAGTCAGTCTCACCCGCCTTCCTGAGTGTGCCCAGCGAACCCTGCAGCGACAGTCCATCTCCCAACGAAGAACCACTCAGTGACTGTCGCGATAAAGGTACCGCACACACACACACACACACACACACACACACACACACACACACTGCCCGCACTTTAGTGGTGGCATCTTTCCTCAACCTTCTGAGCTCTAACCACAAACCTGTGTTTACCTTGTGTTCACAGTACTGATGTTCTATGCTGTGTATTAAATTACTTTGATTTTTACACTCATGCCAAGCAGAACTGTTGAAACAAATATGGAGCAGATGCACTGTCTGATCCCTGAATACACGAGCAGCTTGAAGATAAAAAAATTAATTGGCAGGTGACACAGTGACTTAGTGTGTAGCACTGTACTGCAATAAGTCCCCCGCATCGATCCCCACCAGTCCGGGTCCTTTGTGTGGAGTTTGCATGTTCTCCTCATGTCCTTGTGTGTTTACTCCGGGTGCTCCGGTTTCCTCTTACAGTCCTAAAACATGCAGCCAGGTTAACTGGAGATACAAGCTTGTCCACGACTGTTTAGTTACATTCTTGACAGGAACTGTAGTCATTCCTAACATGAGATTCATCATATCACAAGTTTTTTTTTATGAAAGTGTAAAAGATAGAACAGAAGAATAGATTTTATTCGTCCTTATACACATACAGATGTACAGTACAACAAAACTCTTTCTTCACATTTCCCAGCTTGTTTGAAAGTTGGGGTCAGTGCAGGGTCAGCCATCGTACGGCGCCCCTGGAGCAGACGGAGTTAAGGGTCTTGGCTCAAGGACCCAACAGTGGCTGCATAGCTGGACCTTGATTTGACCCGCCAATCTTCAGGTTGATGGCCCAAAGCGCCCCTCACTAGGCTACCCCTGTCCCCCAAACCTCAGTGTGAGATCCCACAGTTCCTGTGCTCAGACAGAAACAAGGTCAACTTCATCCCTAACAGTGGCTCCGCCTTCTGTCCGGTGACGCCCGAGCAGAGAACGCCACCCCGGCACGGCAGTCTTCCTCTTCCTGTTCTTCCTTCATCTCGACATGACATTAAAGTTTTAATGAATAAAATAATGTAAACCAGATACTCTGGGATTTCTAAATATAAGAGCAGCTTAAAAAAGATATTTAATCATCAACAGCTGTGTTTTTCTTTAATGGAAAGCTAAGCAGTCATGCACATGAAAACTAATGGTCTTGTTTATTCTTCTGACAGATTTGACTACCAGTTCACCTCTGCCCAAGTACGCCTCCTCTCCCAAACCCAACAACAGCTACATGTTTAAACGTGAGCCTCCCGAGGGCTGCGAGCGAGTCAAGGTCTTCACCGAGGAAACACAGTCAGTCCTTTTACTCTTTATCATCTCACTCTTTCCCAGGCACTTGTTTTAGTTCTCTCGCCACACGTTGGACCTTGATGTGATGTTAGAAACTTTGGACTCTCTTCTGATCCTCTGTTCTGTCTGTGCGTTCTCCTCAGGGCCAGACCTCGGTGTGAGATCCCGCAGTTCCTGTGCCCAGACAGAAACAAGGTCAACTTCATCCCCAACAGCGGCTCCGCCTTCTGTCTGGTCGCATCCTTGAACCACGCGGCCTGGTGACCTCCGAGCCCGAGCAGAGAACGCCACCCCGTCTTCCTCTTCCTGTTCTTCCTTCCATCTCGACCTGTTGCTTCGGTGCCAGCCACAACCAGAGGACACGAAGAGCACGATATGCAATCACACAATCAACCGAGCCTCCTGCCGGTCCTCTCCATGGCACCGCGGATAAGCACGGCACGCCGGAGATCGCAAACTAATGGGAAAAAAAAAGAAAAGTAGTACTTTATTTTGGTAATGCTAGCTTTTATTTGATAAGAGAAGACATTGCTCTTTGCTATGCAGCTTTATAGGTCTGTGTTTGTAGACCTGAAGGATGCCTTCTGTGAGGATTTAGATCTATTTTTACAGTTCCTCTACATTTGTTAGATGTGATGAATGAACGTGTGAATGAATATTTCTTGGATCTTAGACCGGACTCGTACACAGAGCTTATTCTTTACTCTTTCCTCCTCACCAGCTCTGCGTATGAAGCCCGAGTGAGAAAATGTACCATTTTCTGATAGCTTGCTGTGTATCTCTTTTTTAGAGATTTTCTTTCATTAGGTAGAACGGTACATCATTGAATACAAATGATGTCTGAATTATTATTATTTTTTGATTAATCGGGCAGGACCGAGAGACCCGGTTCGTTGGGCGTCGATGAAAGCCTCTGTCTTAAGTAAAAGATCTTGGTTTGCTATGTTGAGCAGACCTGATTAGTCAGACTGTTTGTTTCACTGGCTGGTCCTGCTCTCTCACTGACCGGTGAGTGTTTAGCGCTCGGTCCGTGATGCTCGCCGATTCAGCTCAGACGACCAGCAGACGAAGAGCTCGACACTTTGGACACTTTTGTTTCCTCAGACCTCATTTGAGAAGCATCGGGGTCCAAATGCTGCACGTCAGGGAAGAGTGATGAATTAAAAATGAGAGTGAGGTGTAGTACTGAAGGCCTGATGATTATTTTATATGATGGCCTGGTTTTGTTGGGCTTTCTTCTTCTTCTCTCAGTGATTGAAGGGAAGCGCCGTGACACGGACAAAAGTCCGAATTTAAAACTTTCGTTCTAGCTCGAACTGTTCTCGGAGTTTTTCTAAGCTTCACTGAAAATGAGTCCAGGTTTGAGCGCAGTGCGAGCTCAGTGGTTCTGGAAGTGCAATCAGAAGGTCGACGGTTCAAGTCAACTGACGAGTAACCAAATTTTGGTGCCTTGAGCAAAACTCTTAACCCTCAAATTCTCCAAAGTGTGATGTCAGTATTGGATTGTTTTCTTCTCCTGGTTCGGATAAGAGCGTCTGCAAAACATTTAAACGTAGATCTAACAGAAAGATGAATGTAGTCACAAACACACTGGGGTCCATCACACCACATTACTGTTTAAAGGAAGAAAAATCTGTTTACTTATGACCAGAACTATTGTCAGATGATGACAAGCTTTGACAACGTATTATGAGCTAAATTTGACAATTCCTCTTTACTATGTGTTTAGTAAATCTGCATTTATATTTCACATGGATCAGAAAGAACAATTTGTTTATTTCCTTTAGCAAAGGTAGCAGCACTACCTTCATTTTAAAACTAATATTTCTGTCGCAGCACAAGCAGTCCTGTCCTCACAGCAGATCGGGGTCCGCATTATGGTACAGGTTTTACGTAGATGCTCTTCCGACACAACCCTCCCTATTTATCAGGGCTTGGTACTGGCACCACAATGCACTGGTTTGTACATCCTGGTGGCTAGATACCTACAGGACAATTCGGTGTCTCCAGTTAACCTGAATATATGTTTATGGACTCCGGGAGGAAACCCACACAGACACGAGGAGAACATGCAAACGCCATACAGAAAGGACCAGACCTTCATGTTGTGGGCTGACAGTGGTTAAGGTTTGTTTATTGGTATCTGTCCCTGTCTGGTATTACTGATTTATATAATTAATATCAGATTTAAATCTAATAGAAGCGTCACACTGCTGTCCGAGTGTTCTCTTCAGTCTTGTTGTTATTGGTTTGTTTGTTCCTGTTTAAACATTCCTGTGTTAATAACTGACTGTTGGTTCAAAGTCAAAAAGAAGAGGCGATTTTTCTAGAACCCTGTCCAAAGAAATTGCTGCTTTCTGATGTTAGAAAGAAATGATGACGGATAACCGATTAGGAAAGAATGAAATCAGTTCGGGCCCGAACCTGTGTTAAGTTATATAAAGACCAAAGCCGTCGAGTGCCTGCTTTATGTGGCTTGGTTTCTGACTCCCTCGCTCTGTTCAGTGAGCTGGCCTGGGTTAAAGCCCATCTTTTCTTTTCATTGGACTTATTCTGCTAGGGTTTCATTTTTGTTTGTTTTTATTGTTAAGATATTATTCTGTGCTTTATATATATAAAAATATAATAAACTTGAAAATCATCGCACTTTTGGCCAGTTTGCAGATCTGTTTACCCTGTGTGGTTCATAGCTTTTCATCTTTTCCATTTCTAACTGATCGGAGCTTTTGAATGTCGGTCGCATCAGCATGAAGTTACCAACGAGGTCTGTACTCAGGAATGTACAAACAATAAGCTCTTCCCATCTGTAACAAAATCATTGAACTGTTCCCTTGGTTGGTAAATAAACAACATACCTGCTTACTATTTGTGCCTACATTCAAGTTGATCGTTCTAGGGCCGGTTTGACGAATACATTCGATAATACTGGTGGCCTTCATTTATGTTTAGTGCTTGCTAGTTTAATGACACTGAGCTTTAGTGAGACCAGGGTTGGGTCACATTTACATATTTAAAAAAAGATTTGTGGTAAAGGACAGACGATGAGTTTAGAAGCATCATTTAGGGCAGTGCACAGGCAGCTTCAGCATTATTATCTTCTGTGTAAGAAGCATTGTCTTTTCATTTGATTTCCATACAGTTCACGTACTCGTTTTTTATTCATGTATGTAACTAAAAAATAAAGGTGCAGTTGCTCCAGATCTGAGAGGTGGTGGTTATTCTCTTTCTCAGCTGGGTGGAGTTGACATCACTTTTTATTATTGGCAGAAAACTTGGAACCTTAACTCATGACCGAAGTGCTAATATCAGTGTCCAAAGTAAATGCAGGAATGTCGAAGAGAACCCTTTCACCCCAAACATCGTTACAGATGTAGTTCTTCTCCTGCTGTGACCACAGCTCTCCAGAACGAAAATATTTTGTCATCTGAGGTTTATAAAGACAAACAAAGCTAGCAGAATGCTTTCAACAGGAACTCGTACAAGCCCCCTAGTGGAGAAATCCTGCTAAAGCCTGAATAATCAGCTCGAGCTGTCAGGACACATTAGGAACTGAATACATGTACTGTGACATCAATGATCTGTATTAATTTAATTAAACATTTTATTAAGAATTATTGATTTAATTACATTTTGGTAAGTGTTTAATATTAGTGTATACTATTTTTTTGTAAAACGTAATTTTACGATCTAATAATGTGTCACAACAGGACAGTGGCATCGTCCCAGCTCACTAACCTGAAGACCAGGGTTCGAGCCCTGGAATCTTTCATTTGTCCCCACTGTGGGACTAATAAAGGATTATCTAATCATATTATCTTAATTATGTTATAATAACAATATATAAATATATATCTAATATTCAGGCACCTTGAATATCATCAGGAGTCCTTGTCTGAAACCACCAGTTTTGGAATATCGTTCCATTTGTACTTCTTTCTCTTTTAATTCCTTAAGGGGGTGGAACAGTGGATCAGTGGGTAGCAACTGTCCTCTTTTCTTTCCCAACAGAGTACCAAGGTATACAGGTGAGGTGAAGTGAAGATACAAAATTGTCCATTATTGTGTTTGATAAAACTGTCCTAATAAATAAAAGTTTTTGAATACTTGGTGAAAACTGTTCTCCAAACAATTGTAGTTCTGATTTAATGAAGTGTTTAAGTTTTATCTGAAGTGTAAGAATCATTTCAGCCTGAGAAAAATTGTGTGTGAAAATTACTTCTGACATTGTGTTGTTCTGTCAAGTTTCCATCTGTACATTTAACACTAACCTTCCCTTTTCACATACATACATACATACATAACATTTTCCTCAGTCTAAATATAACCAAGAGCAAGGGGTCGCTGCTGGTATTGGGACACTGGAAGTCACCATTTTTACAGTAATTGCTTCTGTAATTTTGGTAAAATTAATTTCCAGTTTCTTATTTTAAATATTAAGTTCAGTTCAGTTTATTTTCTTAAACCTCTTATCCAAATCAGGGTCTGTAGGGGTGCTGGAGCCTATCCTAGCTCTTCAACGGGCGAGGGGGCACACGGTAACACCCTGGACCAGGAGCCAGTCCATCACAGGTTTTAATTATTAAACTATAATCAATTTTATATAGAATAAAATCCTTGTGGAAAAGTAGTTCTATTAAAACTACCAACCACAAATCTGCTGTGTGTATAGGGGAGTGGTGTGAATCACTGTGTTTTAATGTAAAGGGTAATATTTTATTCTTTTTACTACTAAGGTACATTGGGTGAACATCTGCTGCACCTGTAACTCCAGTGATGGCTTTACCAAAATGGAGGATTTTCTCAAAATGGCTGACACAAAATAAACAAAAAAACCACACATAAACCCTGGTAATTACCATCATGTCTGTCATCATTTTAAATGGGTATTGATGCTGGGGCTACGGGATGCTGTGTATGCAGATAATTATCTGTTTGGTTGCTGGAGTTTGCTTTTTCAGTTTTGTAGGAAGCTACAAAGTTGTTGTAGCTAATTAGGTGCCTAAATCATCCACTGTGCCTCGAAGTATCAAAGATAAAAACAATTATAACTGCTGTAAACATATTGTACAACCTATCTTGAAAGGGTTCAAGCTTCAAAAATGGTCCTTAAAACCTTTGTTTCCTCATTTTGCCTACATGAACAATAGTTTGGTCAACAGTACGTAAAGTTTAGTGAAATTAAAGTAGCTCGTTGGCTAGGATTTCTCACAGGTTAAAGAACTAGACAGATCTCTTTGTCAAGGCTTCAAGCCCCATCGATGCTAAGCTGCCCCAGTTAGGCCATTGCTTTTAACCCAGTTGCTTCAATTGTATCATGTCTGAACCTGTAGGTAGCTTTGGACTAAAAGCTTTTGTTAAATGGCTAGATGTAAACCTAAATATGTAAGCCATCTGAGTCTGACTCACTTTAGATCTTATCTAGATTTCAGTGACAGTGTGAGTATATTGGGTTTAAAAGGAATGAGATGACATGCTTCCAGATGTTCTCTTTTCAAAAAATAGCTAAACACTATTAAAATCTTAGAAATGTAGATCTCTATAATATATCTCTAATAATAATAAAACTGGGGCTTTTTGTTGTCCAAACATTGTGACAAAATCACACACAGGATGATGTTCTAAGTGTACCTAACAACTGTAGTAACAAATATGCAGTGGCTTTATATTTTATACCTGTGTGTGTGCCCTGTGATAGACCGGCATATTGTACAACAAATTAGTTTTATGTTTGGCTGATCAATTATTTGTATTTTGCAAATTGTTGCAGTCCAATGAAAAACATGTATTTCCAAAACACAGGTTTACAGGAGTTACCTTAAACGAACTAGGTAACATTGTTTTGCCATGTTTTTTGCATGTTTGCTGGCAGCTAGCAAATAGCAGTTAACCGGAGACCCAGATGTAAACACACACACACACACACATTCACACACACACATGAATAGAAGGGGGAGGAGATGAGGTTTTGATGCACAGCTCTAGCAGCCAATGGACAAACTCGTTACAAAGATTGTGTTTTTGTCATTAGCCATTTTTACCAACAGATAGAGAATTAAAATCATAATACACACATGTAAATAAGGTAAAAGTGCTAAAAATGTAGATACATATTTTTCATCTGACCATGACGAAATATTAACACATTTTGAATTTCACACACACAATGTTGTGCAAAATATTTATAGATTTAAATTACAGCATTTTCAACTGTATGTCTTTTCTCATCTACTCTATGTAATATCTGATAATGATCAGTTTGAGTGAGGTAAGGCTGCAAACAACTGTTATATTTGTGTGACCTTCGAGTCCTCAGGCATCATAATCCGACATGTGATATAAGCACACGGGATCTGGAGTAATTAAAAAAAAACACAGTCATTAATGAGTCAGTAGGTCAGTGCATCAAAAATACAACCTGATACTTAACTTCATGACAAAATACTGAAAGTTCTCTAGGCCTAAACTTATCTCAGATTGACTGAAGGACACTATAAGTCCTTAAAAGGCAGAGCAAACACCCTTAGATGTCCCTTTGAGTAAATTCGGTTGTAAAAGCTGCATTTGGAAAGTTTATGGATGCACAACTCATCCCTGGATAGGGGTGTCACAAAAGATTTTACAACATGCTCTGTAGAATAACAAGAATCAAGTATAAAAGAAGTAAATTTTTAACTTAGAAGTTCCAGACACTAGTAGAATAGTACAGAATAAACAATGAACGGCAGTTGTAAACAGGTCAACAATTAAAACAGGGGTTGAATAAATAATAAAAAACAAATATTTTAGCTTGCTCCTGACACCATAATCACAGGATATGTGCTGTGTTTCTTTAAATAATTTAAGAACATTATGCATCATTGAAGAAAACATTTTGCCACAGTTGATCCCTTAAGCGAGGCCCTTAAACCTTTATCCAGTCCAGCAGTCTCATTGACATTGGATGCTTCAAAAACAGCTTTAATCACTTATTAATGCAGTTTTGTTTTCAATGTTGCAGAGTTTTAAATGTGAATCTTTTCGGCTCCTGTTAGGGGCCACCAGGGCGTATTGTGATCCGCATTGTTGGTTTGACATGATTTTTATGCCGGATCCCCTTCCTGATGCAACTCTCCTATTTTTCCGGACTAAGAATCGGCACTACCATGCACTGGCCTGTAAATCCTGGTGGTTTTGGTGCTGCCCAGCCAAACAGCCTGTAATACTGAGTTTCGAAATCTCAGGGTTTGAGATTTAAAGCAGAAAAGTTTTATCTTCTCATCAGCTGCTCATTTAAAGTCGAGGGGGCAAATCAACCGACTCGAAGAAGATGCATCAATCTGCAGTAATTTTGAGATTGAGTAGATCAGCCTGTTCCTTGAGAGAAAAATAGCACCCATCCTGCCTCTGGCAATAGAGAATGGATGAGAACACTGGAACATGTATTCATTGTCTACGTAGGCCCAGACATGAAGTGTATGAAGTGTCATAATACAGAATGTTAAGTCAGCTGTTTGGTTCTAATGTCCGTAGTTCCAGGGCTCATATAGTAAAGGAAGTACACGACTCTAGTTTATGAACATTGTTGTTTTTGCAGCATACTCTTCACCATGCTGTGTTGAAAATGTTTGAAGCCTTTGGGTAAAGAGTGATTGAAATAGTGCAGTCATGCACATTTTAGCCTACACCCTGTGGTCAAGCTCCCCCTCTTTTGTCAGTCCTTTTGTGAATGTAAGGACAAAAATGTTCACACGGTGAAGAGTGCACTAGCCTTGATAAAACAGCAGCATTTTTCCCAGTGACTTCCTACCCTCATATTTACAGCTTCCCACAGAAACCCTGTCCATTAGTGGACCAATACTTAATAATACTGTTAAGTTTAACAATATGAATAATATCAGATACAGAAATAAACTCTCATTCAAAATAAATATTTTTTAAAATAATCTTCAAATTAAAATCCTGGCAGTTAAGTTAAGGGACTGGTGTTTCTCATTATGCTTTGTTAACAAATAATCTCTAATTGTTGCCTGATTAAAATGCTTTTCAAATATTTTTTTTTGTTAAAAAAGTCCTGTAAGACTGTAAGAAACAGACTTTAGAGCACATAATAGTCTGCCAGTTATTTGTCACACAGCTTCAGGATTTAGTTCATCTCTGTGAGTGGAGCTTGGCATGCTTTACCATTTTATCAATAACCCCAACATTTATTTACACTTCACAGACCCAACCTGTGGTGGATGCCTGTAAGGTCCAGTC
>JAYDZG010000010.1:2319160-2332870 GCA_034509265.1 Microcambeva bendego | reverse complement strand
TATATATATATATATATATATACATGCGGATCAGCTTCATTATTCATTAGCTCTCCATTATTCAGCCAGCAAGTCATGTTCCACCCTGTGTAAACAACAGCCGAGTATCGTTTGTGTAGAGCTGAGATTCAAAATAATGATTTCAAAGATTCTTTCAAATGTCAGTTCTGGTGTGCTAGTGTGTTCTACTTTAACTCTGTGTTTGGTTTTAATGAAAAAATGTTTTTCTCACTGAATATGACCAGGACATTTTTTTTTCACAATCATAAATGTGACGAAAATGCTGGAATGTTTATTTAACAGTACAAACTGATTAGAAGTTTATTAATTGTGAATAGAAATTTAAATGGTTTCATTAGACTTTGCCAGACATTCAGCCTAGTGTGTTTTACTGTACAACATCTATTGAACAAAGACTTACGTCAGTGACTGACTCCGACTTGGCGGGGTGGGATGCTGATCGGTGTGTTGGGACAGCACAGCAGGGGGAGACATTGTTACGGGAGAATGGTTCTGGGCTACACACGGCAGAATCTGTTCTCACACTGGTCCTGTGATAGCTCCAGGCAGCCGTGGAGGCTTTACTGACCGAGCTGTGTGATCTTGTTGAAACTGCATAACTGTAACTCTCTTGACAATCAGACACCTGAGCGTCATTATCCTGTCTGGATACACACGATTCTTGCGAGATGAATATCTCATCTGTATACTGACTGGGTCTGGCTCCAGAGTTCCCTTGGAGAACCGGATCAGTATTAAGGCTTGACTCAGCGTTGTGGTTCTCTTGGAAGACCTGGCCGATATCCATAACGTTCACAGGGTGTCCAGTGTGTCCAGGACTAACATTGGAGTAATCATTTGTTGGATCGTCTTCTTTCACATCCACCTCTTTCTTCTCTTTATGTGAACTGTATGCTCTCTTTTCAGTCTGCTGCACTTTCTGTGATTGCTTTGGTTTACCTAAATGTTTAAGATTAGAAATGTGTGTTACTTTAGACCTTGATCTGATTTTTGCTATTATACACCAGTAGCCAAACTTACCGACAACAAATGCTGCTTGACCTTTAGTCTTTTTGGCCCTTCTCACGTGGTTTTGTGAATTAATTGACTCTCTATATTCCTTTTCACCAATTTCTTCATTGGTTTTCTATAGAGAGGATGAAGAATGTAAGAAATGATTGTAGAGCTCGCTTTGATTAATCATTTGCCCATTTATTCCAAAACAATTCCATTGTTCTTGCTCTCTGTTGCCGATCCCCACCCTGATTGAGCACATTGAACACTTTAACCCTCCAACACATGTGCTGTAGCTGACTGCATCTTTTCACCTACTCTGAGCAACAGCCAATCGTTGTTCAGGCAGAGCTGAGCGTCTAACCGATGAGTTTGATATATATGTTCTACAGAATAATGGTATGTTTTATGATTAGCACAGATATGTAAAGGTTGAGGCTCTTCTTTCAAAATATTCTGCTAGTCCATTACACTATAATTCATTTTTTATTTGCTGTTTTAAGTGATAAATGATTTTTGGTGAGATGGATATCTCTGATTGAAACTGTAAATGCAAGCATATGCCTTCCAATTAATCCTAACATTTGGGATTTGGCTTGGTGACAGAATATCAGAAACTGCAGACAAGTCAGTGGAAGAAAATCTGACCTAATAAAACTAGAATAAGGTATAAATATGTTAACAACAGTGTTGCACATTTTATCAAAATCACCAATGCAGTACTAAATTCAAAAGTTTCACAAACTTTTTCTGACAGCTGTGTGACTCTTATCGTCTGTATATGTATTGTAATGCTGTAATGTACTGTGACTCACCGCTGTTGTGTTAGGACTTGTTTCTGTAGTGAAGCTCGTGTCTTGTGACTCTGTGTCTGTATTTGATTGTGCTCTCTTGTTCTCTGCAGATTCATCTGTAGTTTCTTTAATACTCTGAAAAACGTCTTTCTTCTTTCTTTTTCTTATTTGCGTGTCTTCATCATAGTAAATATGTTCCCTTCTAGGCTTTCTGGACTTTTCTTGGGTGTTGCTACAACAATAAAAAAAGAAACATCATGACTTTAACATCATGTTTTACTCTATGGTTACATTCATGACTGGAAAAATAGTTACTAATTGCACACACATTATCAGTTTATAATTAATAATAAGATTATATCGAACACTGGACAATTTAGTTTCTTTAATTTATCTCACTTGCATGTTTTTGCTGTGGGAGGCAACCGGCACACCCGAAGTAAACCCACTCAGGCACTGGAAGAACTTGCAAATTCCACATAGAAAGGACCCGGACCTGGGATCGAACCAAGGAAAGCCATAAAGAAACCTTGCCTTGATGTGTTAGGCCGTGATGTGTTTGAGTGTTGTGAATGAAATCTAGCACTTTAAATTAGAGGAAGTTCAGCAAAGGGAGATCATTACTTAGAAAGGGATTACTTTGACGGAGAGACGCTCTCTAATTATTGCTTTCTCACAATTCCCAGGGGCCTGAGAGAGGCCATCTCTGAAACTCGAGACGTAATCAAAGAGTGATGAAAATCACGGACGGAAGCAGAAGTGAGATGAGTGGGAACGGAATGCAAACAGTAATTAGACAGGATATTAATGACCCCTAAAACTCACTGAGTCGGGTTGCTTGACCCTGTTCTTATCCCTGACCTTGTGTCATGGCCTGCTGTGTGTGTACCCAAAACACAGCTGCACTGCTGGCATAAGGGATCTGCTGAATGATGTAGTGGTTTAAAGTAAAAGGCTCTGGGATATTGAATCTAATCGAGCCACATTTGTTACAGAATGGACTACGCTCTATTAATATACATAAACACAAAATTTGACCTTTCGTTCTGTGTTCATAGCAACTTCATCGGTACATTTTTAACAGTTACTTACGTCCCAGAATTCTAACAGCTCTAGTCTGGCTTTGTTCAGACTAAATGGGCAATTTTAGAGAAAGCTCAGTTAAGAAAGAGAATAGGTTTTTTATTTTCCAGTACTTAAAATAGAGTGATGTATTGATATATGTTAATTAAATCTACTGCTGTGTAGATGGGCACTGTCAGGTGAATTTATAGAATGCATTTATTCGTCCTTATACACACTGATGTACAGTACAGCAAATTTCTTTCTTTGCATTTCCCAGCTTGTTTGAAAGTTGGGGTCAGTGCAGGGTCAGCAATCGTACGGCGCCCCTGGAGCATACTGAGTTAAGGGTCTTGATCAAGGACCCAACAGTTGTTGCATAGCAGAGTCTGTCTGTTTGATAGCCCAAAGTGCTACTCACTAGGCTTCATGCTATAATCTAAAATAAGATTTAGCTTTACTCACACATTTTCTTTTGGTAAAGGTGTCAGAGTCTAGGGTCCCGAGTCCTGCGTATGGAAATGTTCATCTTTAGATCTGGGCTCAGGAAGATCTGTTTTTTGAGGGTTGTTTGTAGATGTAGAATTTGGTGAGCCAGGAGTCCCTCTTCGCTTAGACTGTTGGCTCTGTGTCCTTCCTCTTATCTGTCTCTTGATGTCTTTATCTTAGTAAAGAATCACAAATCTTTATGTCACATAAGTAAACTGACAACAGAGGATCATAAAGTGATCTGCTGATTTCAGATCAGCTATTAGATTCAGTTCTTTACAATGGTCTGTCACAACCCAAGTGTTTTGTTAAATTATCTGTACTTTATATAAAGAAATGCACAGGTAATGTTTGTGTATGGAACTTTGTTTACAGTGGTTTGTGCTAGTGATGCAAAGCATTTCATTTTAGTTTTTTACACTGCATAAATGGTGGAATTAGTTTTCTTTAGGTACTTTTATGTCATTATTAGTTTCTGCTGCATGATTAGGTGTTTTGGCACAGTGCCACAACTTGACATAAAGATTTTGGTGTTCATCAGATGTGATTGTGTGTAATATAGTAATACACAATTACTCTGACTACTGTGTCTCAAAATTAATGAAACATGGGGGCAGTTGTAGCTTAGTGGTATAGTGCACTGTACCAGCAATCAGAAGCTTGTTGGTTCAAGTCTCACCATCAAAAGTTGCCAATGTTGGGCTTTAAGCAATTACCCTTAATTTTCCTTAATTATCAAGCAAAAAAATCTGGCTTTTTTTCTTTTCTTTTCTTTCCTTTTTTTTTTAAATAACCTTAACCCAGTGGCTAAATGACAAGAGAATCAAGCGGTTGGCATGGAAATCCCAGTCCACTAACCAGAAACTAATGAAACCACATGAAATGGGCTCAAGATATTTCAGAACAGATGTCGAGGCAGCACTAATGCTCCAGAACAATTCTGTAATTAGGAGATTTCTTTGTTTGCTTTTTTATAAAACATTGTAGAAGACTCGATCATAAGATTTATATTGTCAGTGTGTAATTGGACTAATGATCAATTCAGGATTTTTGCCTTGAAATCTGTAGCTGAATGTGACAATATTTTTTATTAGTACAAATGTTAAACATCAAAGGTATTTAGAGTACCGTGCTATGGGGGTCTCATAACAGGATATTTTTGCTATTACATATACATTACTGGTCAAGTTTAGTAATATCAGATATTAGATATTAAATCTGCCATTATTTACACACTTAGTACTAAGCCAGGTGTCATGTGTACCTTTGCCGTAGGGTAGATTTTCTATCATGTGATTTATCTTTTCAGATCTTTTCTCAGGTGCACATACCTAAAAAAAATGAAAAGATTAGATTGGCTACGATTACTGTACATTACACCAGACCAGATGCTGTGGTTGAGACAAACCGTATACAGGTGAGGTGGGGCGTGAAGGCTCCCTTGTGCCTCTCTGATTCGTCCTAAATCAGTGTCGGTACGTTCAGCCATCTCCGTTGCTTTGATATGTTCCACTGAAGCTCTGTCCTTAGAAGTCACGAACACATGCATACAGTGTAATAATCATATCAGCATTGTGAACTTGCATAACAGCATTGCAAATGATAACCCTTTATTTTGAGTTTATCTGACTTAGTCTTAGAGCTATGTGCCAGTTCATAGATTGTCACGTCTGGTTTGATTTGTACAATTGATTTGTCGAAACATGTTCACTCGTGGTTTCGTGTTTAGATATATTTCAGTGTTCATTCTGACTGTCACTGCACATGAAATGTCATTGGTTGAGAAAAAAAATGCTGTTGTGATATAATCTCATTATATTCCGGCTCATACCTCTCGGTTAATGCTGGCTCGGTCCTTGTGATCTTGCTTGGCCTTTGATTCACTTTCGTTCATTTCTCCTGTAGGAACAGGAGAACATGTTTGGATGGAGCTTGTTTTTCATGTCACAGGAAGGTAAAAGTGTGTGTTACAGTGCCAAGTTCTGCAGGTCTTTATTACATTTTTAGCAATTACCAGACGCATTTATCCAAACTCGGTAAGCTCAATAAAAAGAGATAAGTGCCTAAACTTTTCAGCAACGATGCCTAGTTGTCTCTAGTTCTCATTCTGCAGACAGGATTGTATTGCACCACTAAAATGTCCATCCTGAAAATGTAAACATTGAGCTTCCTTGACCCTGCTTGACCTGTTGGGTCATACCTTACACAACCATAAACATTACACATTCTTGGAGCAGCTTGGATTGTTTCAGACTTACTGAGGTAAGCCATATGACCAACGGGTTTAATATCATCATTCTCTTATGAGAAAAGACGAAGCATGTTTTTTTATTATGTATTAACACACTAATAAATGATCTGTCGAGAAATGCAGCTTCCTTCCACTAGAGGGAACTCGAAGACTAGCCCTGTTTCCAATCTCAAGGTTGCCTCTGTAGGATACTAAGTACGTTAGTGTGACTTTACTGTGTGTGTATAACTGTAAAACTTTATTGTTTCAATACATCTGGACGTGTGTTAAATCTATCTGAACTCAACAAAGGGTGACACGTGTAATGAAATTGACAAACTGCACGGTTAACACTAGGATCAACAATCGGACTGTGCTTTTCTACCCCCTGCTCAGTTCATTCACACACAACTTCAGTGTCTTTAAAATGTTCCATGTTTGTTTTATGTCCTCTTTGTCCACGGCCCGAGCAACGCTGTGAGCATGCTTGGTGTTCAGCTATATATCTGCGGTGTTTGATTTAGGCCTTTGGGCAGCAGATCAGACCCAATAGAGCACAGTAGACCGCACACACAAACACTGACATAGACAGACACACAGGGGCCGATTCTCTGCCGCCACACCGGCCATGCACCGTTTATTTTTTTGACAAGTCTGTCTGTTTTAATAGGTTCCAGTGCTGCTTTGAAGTCAGGGACAAGGGTGTGGTAAGAAGGTAGACTTATAGTAAGAGAGAAACCATTTGATTCCCTTTTTACATTTCAAACTGTATATTGTGTGTCATTGATTCCATCTTCCGGAGAGACGGGCTGCATTTCACGTCACTTCTATGGCAAAACGCGATCACAGTGAGTGACGTCTCGGCTGTGTGTCCTCACGCTCCTGTCACCTGTCCAGCTCCTCTAAATCTTCATGCTTGCCCAATCAACTTTCCCATTATTCATCAGTCATGACTCAAATCGCCCATAATGGCTACAAAATGGGCCCTTTGTCCCTCTTTTCTCTTTCGCCTGTTTTGCTACTTCTAATCACTCACTAATACTGCTTCTTTCTTAAACTCTATTTTTCTTTCTTGCCAGATGACTCTTAGCTTCATTACCCTTGTGCTCACTCGGAGCCCCTCCACCTCTTTGAAGTGTCAAGGTGTGATGGAATGTTGGCCACAACATAATGCTTTAACAAGAAGTGGCACTTTTATTTCACACCTCTTCCTCCTTCTCACTCAGAGTGAAGCAATACAAAGTTTTAGTAGTTTTATACAAGTAGTTTTTGTTTGCTATTTCATTTTCTGAGTAATTTAACCACTGTGCTGACAAACATGATTGTTGAAGTTAAAAAAGGAGTTCTAGTTTTAATCAAGTTGCATTTCCCAGTAGAGATGTAGTAGTGTCACTACTTCCAAACTAAGTAAACTTTTACAGTAAAACGAAGTAGTTAAGTCATACTTCTAATTAACACAGTTTTCGTGGTGAGTCTTGGCACCCAGATGCTTGGTTCTTGTCTGCTAAGCTCAGAAGTTCTCTTCTGCCTCTATAAAATATTTAAATGTGCTGTTCATTAAATGACTTGCTTGGATAAGCACATATGCATTTTCTTTTCATTTCTGTGGTGCTGGGGGATCCCTGGTTGCAGTCGAGGTGGGTGCATTGCAGCTCACACGTCCTCCGACCTGCACACAGATCCTAGCGGAACCTTTTTCACCCATGCACTCTGCACAGGTGCCTCTCCATTTGCCACACAGCGTTAGAAGAACCACCCACATAGTCTGGTCATCCCACTGTGCCAGCACTGACAGTTAAGGTGGCTAGATGATTCCCAGCCAACCAGTAGAAACTCAGAATCAGTAGAGTTCAGAATCTCAGCGTTGGTGTGCTAGTGGATTTCATGTTGCATAATTAAAAACCTACTTAAATGTATAACATGAGCATTTTTATACTGAGCCCTGGCCAACTTCAATGCAGACCCGTGTCAATATAAACAGACCTCATGGATTTTTCCAGCTAAAACATCTAGAATATGCTGAGCACTCTGGAACCTCGTACACCCCAGATCACAATGTGTCGACTTTACAAAACCACAGGCTATTTTTGTTATGAGCTTGTTAGCACATTGTCAGGGTCAGTGCAGCAACACATAAAGTATCTGCCGATGATTCCAAGGACACAAAAGTTCAGGTTAATATTTTGAGATGCCTACAACGATGACGCTACTGAACATTAATAACTATTAAGTCAGCAACCATGCATTCAACAAGCCTGAAGTGGTGGAAATTCTAATATATAGTGCTTATATATTATAATATATAATGTTTACTCATAACATGGTAAAATAAAGGATCATGACAACAGATAAACAGGGGTAAACATCTCATTCCTTGTAAGGTTTATGATTAGTGTTGTGATCAGCATAATTCGAGGTAACAGAAGCGTTAAAACAAGTCAGATAATTAATTACAAAGTTGTGTTCTTTGTTTATTTGAGGCTAGTAATTTGACCCTTCTGATGAACAGTAACATACCCCAACCATGACCATGGGATATGCCTTGCAACATGGTGGTTTAAGAAATGAGAGACTTCTCATTGCATCAGCCAGGGTTAAAAGAATTGTTCCCAGATGAAACATATTAATCACCACAGTAATTATCCAATCAAATCTTTTAAGTATTTACTTATTTAAATCCAAACAGTGATTTTTTGGTCAGGCAGTATACATAAGAGATCATTTTAGTCTATCAGTCATGATGAAGTGGGAAGCATATAAAGCTACAGTCACACATATTCGTCAGACTTACCCAAACTAGTAAGACGGTCATTAGAGACGCATATTTCAAACAAAAGAAGTACAAAAGTGAAATGTGTAGCAGTTTAATGCATGTTCTTTAAACTTTAATTTACTATTTACAAAAATCTTGCATTTTGTAAACTTTTCTATGGTGTGGATTTGACTGGCCTTCATGTTCACTTAAATTTTCAGCATTTAGTGGAAGCTTTTTGTCCAATGTGACTTAGTTATTAGTAAGGATTACTTAATCAGAAATAATCCAAAAAATAGATTATGATTGAGGGTTACCGATAACTTTCTGATTACTAGTCCAGTACCTTAACC
Source organism: Microcambeva bendego (assembly GCA_034509265.1). NCBI lineage: Eukaryota > Metazoa > Chordata > Actinopteri > Siluriformes > Trichomycteridae > Microcambeva > Microcambeva bendego. The sequence goes on along the minus strand of JAYDZG010000010.1, from coordinate 2,324,176 downwards.
ACTAAGCAATGACTGACATTCACACATTTCATTCTTGACGTTCTCAGAGCTTCTAGCTTGCAATAAAGTAAAGTATTTTTTAAGATAAATCTTTGCCAGAAAAGATTATTATGGAATATTTTACCTCCACATTCATCCATGTAATAGTATTAGGCCGACCATGTTGCTGTCTACCACTTTTGCTTAAAGGATCTTTATTTAGAAAGCATCTGTTTCTGAGGAGGCCCAGCTTTGGGGGGTGTAGGGGGAGACGTGGTGAAGGGTAAAGCGTGGGTCGATAGAGGAGATGGAGTAAGGGGGTTGGGTGGGTAGAGTAAGTTGTATGGGGGGGTTAGTTTCTGACCAGTGACAGGATAAAGGAAACAGAGCAGCTCCAGAGGTCGGCTTGAGAAAACACAGCCTCTGTCAGTCACCCAGGCCCCGGGGCGGGATTAAGCCCTGGCCTGGAGGGGATCGAGTTTCTCCGGCCGGGATACCTCACTGCTGCAAAACACTACCAGATGTGGAGTAGTCAAAATTGGGGGAGGGGAGTTGCATATATCTGTATAGTATTCTTTTGTTGGACCTGTGCAAAGTCACGTTGGAGGGGGTTTGAAAGTGTGCTCTGCTAATTCGACACAATGTGTAAAAATATGTAAAAAAAATATGCTCTCCAAACCCATCAAATTATCCAAGTAGAATTAGCACTACACAGGTTTAGACACAGCTGTATCTACAGTCCGTTCCAAATACTGTTCCTCCAGAAAAGTGCCAACCATTTGAAATATATTGTAGTATTATTAGCTTGAAGTTGAAGTGTGAACTTAATTCAAAATGAACACACATTGACCTGTTTGAGAAGTTTGGTGGTCCAGCAGGATGGTCCATGGCTGCTCCAAAACTCCCCGAGAAGTCATAACCCTGAGAACTTAAGACAAAAGCACATTCATTTTATGTTAATTGTTTACTTCCTTCCTTGCATTCTTGCTCAGCTTCACACTTTTTGTCTCTTGTCTTGTCTGGTTGACCTCTTCACCCCCAGTATTTTGTGCTAAACCTAAACTTTCAGCTAAATGACACAATGACAGATTGTAGTGTTACGTTTATTAATGAATATAAAACAACCCACATCTTAATACTTCTCTTATTCCTGTCTTATTTCAGAACATAAGCAACTATGCCAGTTTTCTGTGGTCTTTGTGTTGGAAGGTAAAAGGCGGCTAGCTTGATTACCATGTTCTCTTATGGCATCCTCCTGAGCTGGGTGGTCCTCAGTGTCAGTCAAGGAATCCCAGAAAGACAAGCGTATGATTTCCCCAGCAGGGCCCATTATTAAGGTGCCCAGGACTCCGCCTTTCTGACACTCTAAAAACAAGCAGTGGATAGAAAAGGGATTCAGGAATGATGAAATTAAGGAAATTAAAACTTTACTTTCTGGATTCATTGCAAGTTTAATCACTTAACTGTTGTTGACTCATGTTCTAAAGAAATTTGTTTCATTGGCTCATTGCCTTCATGAGGTACTTCACATCTTTTGATTGATCAACGTGACAGATTCTGTGACATGTCACAAGCTGCTTATTAAATGCCTAAAACTGACTTGTTCTAAGCACAAACAGGAAACCCAGTCTTTTAAAATCAGACTCTTGATTTACAGCAGGACCGGCTACTCCTTAATAAATCACTAAAGTTACCTCTCAGTTCTAAAGGGAGGCTGCCTCGGATGATTCCGGACTCTGACTGATCTGCAGGGTCACAGGGGTCCTGTCTGAAAAGAGCCATAGAGCATTGTTTCCCGAGACCTCTACGACCTACGAACGGAGGCAGCGGACCCAGGGTCAGCTCATGCTCTAGACAGAAAACAAAGAAATAGCAAGAATTAGGAACTATTTAAAAGAATATTTACAATGCTTCTATACAAGTTAGGTTTTGGGGAAATTTCAAATATTTAAATAATAATTTATTAAATATTATTTTTAAAATATTATTTTACGGCTTTAAACCTTTTTGAAATTCTGTCACATGAAAAAGGCATTTAATTATTATTTAATTGTATTCATTATTTTATTAAGAATACAATGTTTTCCATTTTTAATAATAGCATATGTTTGTGGGGGGCTTGAATATAATCAAGTTTCTAAACTTTTACATTCTTATTATTATTCTTATTCTTCTTATTCTTATCATCAGCATAATTTTATAGCTGAATGCCCATTTTGAACCTTGACAACGAATTCCAGCTTTGTGGTGTAGCATGACTTTAAACAATTTATCTTCACTGTGTTTTCTGTCATCAAATTCAATGAAACCTGGATGATACGGCTGCTTTTCTCTATGCTTGTTCTGCTTAAAAAGTCAAGATCTTGATTAGATCTCTCGGAATGTTACTCACTATTTGAACATAGCAAACATGGATGAACTCCCATGTCTGTTTTTCTTTCTTACTATGGTCTGTGCTTTACATTTGTACATTTGTCTTAGGGGTCTAAGAATCTCACAAGAGATGACCAAACTAGAGCGTGTTTGCTGTTATGTATCCTATCATTCTGAGAGATCTCTTCAGACCCCTGTTGTGAATATTCCCGACACACACCCTGCTGCTTGCCCTGGTTTAAAGACTCTATTTAACTGCAGCCAGGCTCTGGTTGAGATTAACTAAAAGCTTGTGATTTCTCACTGAGGGACGATGCTTTTGCTTTAGATTTAGTCAGGAAGACTCTTCAGGTTCGTGTGCTTTAGCCGGTTTTGATATCATATGAACTAACAATGAGAGCTTGTCAACAAATCTGTACAAAAACATAGACAAGAGTTCATATTTATGATTTGTTTAATGAAGGTGTATGATGTGTTAGCCTGTGCATTACTAGTGGAATTTATTTGGTCATAGTCAGCCAGTAAAAGCACAGATTTCCATTTGGCCATTTCTCAAGTTTTTTTTTTATCTGGATGCACTTCAGACAGCTTTATTATATGCTATCAAATCATGAAGTGAGGTTTTCAGCTGTAATGTTTTTAGAGTAGGTCCAAACATGGCAATGTAAATGTTTATGCTTTGCTTGACTGGTTCGCTATACTTTCATCCCATCACAAGATCTATAATGTTAATGTGGGTTTATTTGAACTATGAATCTGTAATTAGTAGAGTTCAATTCTGTCATGTTTGGATAGTTGTACAGTTATTTGAATCAACTCAAACATAACATCCCTCTACCGACTGCACATGACGATAACAGTTCAATAAAAACGTCTTTTTAGCTCTTGGAATTGCATAGGTTATATCACGAAAACAGAATATTCAATCAAACTGTGTTTTAACGTTCGTGGTAGAGAAACAACGAGATTGACATCATGTTGGGGTGTGTTCCTGCACTGCACTTGATGAAAACATGAAAACAACATGCATTTATATTAACAAAAAAACTTCTTTCATTTGTATTCATTTTCTCTTCTAACTTTTGCATCTCGGTTGGGGCTGTAGTGGGGTGAGTGTCCAACTGGTAACTTTAAAAGTTACCTTTTAAACTGGTAATTTTAACAATGCACCACTCACTTACACATTCTTTGACTCGATCACAGTTTGGAGTAACCACTGCACTTACAGTTTTGTTTCCCGTAGGTACAAGAAAACCCCGTTTGAACCCACAAACAGAAACAAAACACAAACGGAGCCCTGGGCAGTTTTGGCAGCAACTTTGCCACTTTGCCACTATGACACCCAACAGATGTGTCGAATGCCTTTGTGCGAAAGCATGTGGACACCTGATCGTTCACATATGGTACAAATAGCACATCTTTAAAATGAAGAATTTAATAAATAACTTATATTTAAATTTTAAAACTATGGATAGGATTTATTAGCATAAAACCTATTTTTTTTACTGATGCCTAGTTTACCATAATTTACTCGATTTTAAAGGCAGGATTGGTTATTGATCTAAAAAAATAATTAAAAAAGTAATGTATTCATTTGTAAGTAAGTCCTTAAATTTGTATGTGTGACTTAAAGAGTCTGTTGTTTTCAGTCTCTCTTTTGCTCTGTCGTTTACCACATTCTGTTTCATAGAGATAGGGGTTTCACACAGGCCATATATGGGATGATCCTCTTTACCCATTTGATTAAAAAAAAGTGTTTTGTTTTTTCTTTCATCCAAAAAAGTTAAAAATAATGTGTAAAGTTGTGATTCTCTTAATTTTATTAAGATATATTGGTCCTGTATCTTAACCTGTAATGCTTACATTAAATTTTTTTTAGTCTATTATATGAATTTATGTGTTTTCTTGTCAACTTTGGAGCACTCTTGGGTAAGGCCGAACGGGTAAGTGGCTACTAATACCATTGAGTGCCAAAGATATGTAATCTATTTCATGGTATGGAGAAGCATAATTTCCCCGGCCTGGGTGAAATACATACAGGCGTAACAAGAACAAATCATTTTTTCCTTTCATTTAATTCATTGTCTAATAAAATTAGTCATGCTAGGTCTGGTACCAGCTGGAAACACACTCTAGACAAAACAGAAGTTATGCCAGGGTCACAATTACACCAATTGGGAGTCTAGAGAAAACCAAATTAGCTAAAGAAAACCTATAGAGACATAAAGGTCATTCAAAGGGCCCTAATACGGTTTAGCACTTATACCTTCCATTTTCACATGAACATGCATTAAAATTGTGTGTCTCTTTGTGTATACCTTTGTCCTCATCAGGTTCAAAACATATAAGCAGGTCTGCTGCATTCAGTCTGCATCCATCATCAACATGCCTGCTTGCTTCTCTTTTGATTGACTCCCCTTTCTGCTCCACTTCACCATGCAGGACATCCTCCATTTCCCCAGGAAGACCATGAAGACTGTCTGAGACAGAAGCAGGAGACAAAACCCTTAAGCTGCTAATGCTCTGTCACCATGATAAAAGGGTGGGAACATGATACAGGGACACAAGTGACAGGAAGGGGAAGCTGTTCAGAGATTTGCCTTTTTTCTTCTACACCACCTGTTTAAACTCACAAAGGACTTGGCAATTACTGGAAGAGTTGAT
>JAYDZG010000010.1:2260076-2271734 GCA_034509265.1 Microcambeva bendego | reverse complement strand
GAGTTGACATTTATATTTCTTGTAAATCTTTTTTTTTTTTTTTTTTTTTACAACATTTGAGTTTCCGAAGTACTTTAGCACTTTTTAAAAGATTTAAGCAGCATGATGCTTCAGCCTAAGCACTACATCCACTTTTTTTATAAGCTAGTTAATAAGTAGCTATTTGGGTAACCTGTTATCCGGGTGCTAATGTTACCTAAATAAAACAGAGGCATGTCAGGAAAGTTTTTTTCTATAGTTAATATGTATGTTAGATTTAGATAATGGTACAGTAAATATGAACTTAATCTAACTTAGCAAAAAGTATAAGGTTTAATTAAAGTAGTAATTTATATATGTATGTTTAAAGCTTAAAAAGAGAACTCCTATTTAGATATGTTTTTATTTTAAATAAGTGTCTTTTCAAATGCTGTGTAAAAATAATCTGAATAAAATGCCTCTGAGTGAATTAATATATGCTATCCACATTTTCAATAAATTCTAACTAATTTACTTAAGTATATCTTTTATATGAGCATTATTGGTCTGTCATTGCTATAGATTTTCTGAGAGAGGAGCGAGCGCCATGCCTAGGCAAATAACTGTAATAGTGTCACTGTCCCAAGTACAGGTGGCCTGTCTTTGCACAATAAATCAACTTCAAAGTCAGTCGTGCCTTTTACAAATGTATGGCCAGTGCGTTCCAAAGAATGCCCGTGAGGCAACATATGGAAGGGGGTCTGCATCCCTCACCTTGGGTGAAAATGATTTATTTTCCTTTCAGCTGATGCCTCCAAAACAGAATATGTGCCAAACTGCTGTATACTATCAATGAGACAATGTCATTGACTTAGGTGGATGCTCTATAAAACATAACAGTAATTGTTTATTAGGATTTTAACTCATATGTTGTTTTGTACTGACAGGTTAGTTAGCTTGCTGTTATCTGTTACACATGTACTGTAGTTCTCGTACTCACTAGCACTGTGGTATGTAGATTGTTTTGTTGCTTTTGTAACCTCACATTTTGAAGCTTCAGTGTGATGTGTGGATTTGAATTCACTGATAAACAGTGACATCTATTTTTATTCATGGATTAGCACAAGGTGTAACAGTACATAAGGTTACAGAGGTCTACATTATCCACACAGCATGGTGGTATTTCCAAGGTTATGTCTCTGGACTTAAAATGACAGCGGTAGCCAAGTGAGCCCTTTAGAAAGAACAGTAACCTTCTTACACCCAGCTTACAAACAGCTGGGATACGTGGAAAAGCATTTAATTGCACTATACACATGTACATGATATATGTATATGATAAATACAGGCATTCAATTTGCCCTGGACTATAAATTATTATGGAAGGGGAGATTAACACAACAGTTACTACCTGGATGTTTTTATGTACACATAACTTTAGTTTTTTTTTGTACTCATAAACACACTTAAACATTTGTGAGTGTGTCCATGCACCCACTCTCTGCTGAACAGGTTTACAGGAGGAGGTTGAAAGAAGTTAGTGAAAGAAAAATTCTTAGTGTGAAGATGCGTTTACCTAAGAAAGCAAGTATTTTCTTTTCAAACTTCACTTTTCTTTTTTTCTCTGCATCCTGCTTTTGCTCCTTCTTTTTGCTCCAGCTGCTGCGATGTGGGATCAGCGAGAGCAAAAGAGAATGAGAATGAAAAGAGCCAGGAGAAGCGAGAGAAAGAAAAGTGATTTGTGGGGAGAGAGAGAAAGGTCGATGTGGAGCTGCTTTGAAGTGAAATGAATCAGGCCGTGTGTGTGCGCTCTTGTTTGTGTGTAAATCCCAAAAGCTAAGGGGGGAGAGCTTTAGTTCTTTAAAAGAGGGAACAGAAGCAAAGAGTGAAAGAGACAGTAAAGACTGTGGCCAAGGGATTGATGGACAGAGGCAGAGCGAGAGGTTTGAAGGCCTCTCTGTAGAGTTTGGTTTGAGTGGCTGACAAAACTCCCGCATCATTCCTCAGATTCTCTCTGTACTTTCATCTCTTCATCTAAACGCCACTCCTCGATTCCTGATCCCATCACTGACCTTGCCAGAACTAATGGAAGGTGATTTACACCCAGATGCATTCAGCAGGAATGAGTATTACGTCAGACAGAACCGTGTGCTTTAAACATACTCTTTTGTCTACTGTTTTCACCATGCTTCTGTTTTTGAAATGTTCTCCCAAACACTCTCTTCACCCCGGCTCTTTGCCTCCTTCCGTGCATTCACTCATTGCTTTTCGTTCGTGAAAAAATATAATCTATATTGCATTCCGACAGTCCTCATAAGGCTTAGTGTTCAAGGACCACGTGACTGCCAGAAACTGTAATTAGAGCCTGCAACACCCACCCCCACCCCCCACCATGACCTGAGTCCCCTTTTAGCATGAGTGCAAGTATGATACTTGCCCTTCAATAAATTACACCCACTTAAAAGGTTATTAAATAATAATTTGTGTCAGTGGACAAAGACATTAGTGAAATTAAATAGTAAATTTGTACCGTTATGTTAACATTTCATTGACTACAAATATGTTTGTACACGTTCATCTCACAGACTAGTCAGAATCAGTTACTTATCACAAATGGCCTCGATTTCATACATTCCCATAATGTCAATGCAATAGAAGCTGAGTGTCGATTCACTTCAATGGACGCTGAGCGAATTTCACTTGAGTGGTGCACGATAAATATGCTAACCCACCAGGTCAGACTGAGTTAAGGCAGTTGTAGCATAGAGTTAAGGTACTGGATTAATAATTGCAAGGTTGCTGGTTCAAGCCCCACATCTGCAAGGTGCTAACCTTCAATTTATTATACAATATACTGCAACATACAATATACTGTGAGACGCTTTGGATAAAAGTGTCTACTAAATAGAAAAATATAATTAAAAGGTAAATTTATTTCAATCTTTCATCCGGTCAGGTGTCTGCACAGACCTGACTGGTAATTATGTCTGGATGGGGAATTTTTGAATAGCCTAGACAGTGTGAGGTATATAAATAAACATCTGACATGAGTTATGTAAGTGATTGAATGGTAATCCCTTGAAGAGCAGCCGAATTGGAGAAATAATTGGGCTGTATAGGAGGTATACATGCAGCTAACACATGACTGTATTTCTATTATTGTTTATATTGCTCGGTTGGCTGAGCCATGAATAATTTACATGCCAATGCAATTATGTAAAAACTGAGATTTAGTTTTTTCGGACACAGGTATAAATCTGGGGAGGCAAGATTTAAATAAAGATTGTATAAACATGGTTTTATTTGGAGAACTAAACATTTAACATTTAAGCAGTGGAGTGACATGAAAGATTTTTGTTCTCTCAACCAACAAACCAAAAATAGGGCCCACAAGAAGACCCCCCTTACCTGGGTTTGGTTCTTGGATTCTAAGAATTATGACAATATTTTCACTGCTATAAATCTCATTTAGTCAGCATGTCAGCGTAATACTTTATATGTCAGTTTTCTGAAAATGTGTGTCATATTAAATCTATATTTGTCGCCCAGACACTTTTAACAAGCTTTGGTGTTTGCTCAGGTGTGTGAGGATTTAAAGGCCTTGTAGGAGCAGAGGCATTCAGACAGAATAGTGCAATTTAGGAGACACCGCATGGCCAAGGACTAGTAGATATAAACTACTTCACATTACAAACTGACACATGAACATGAACGCAAACATAATCATTCCATCCCCACAGGCTAACTCAGCTTATTCACACCGATACAACCAAGCTTAATATAGCACTGCCATAGAATAATTTTTATTTGATTTATTTTTACAATACTGTGCTATTGTTATGAAATAAAATTATCTATTACCAACAGCTCAGCCGCAAATGGAGTTTCAGACCTCTGGAAGCTGTCTTGAATATCTTGAACTGTTTATCAGGAGCTTAACTGGCTTCTGTAACCTAGCGTGGCAAATGCAAGTCATCATCTAGAAAGGCATGACCCCTTGTTTTATTGGGACAGTGCTCCATCCCTGTCCTTTAGTTTGTGGCTAATTACAGGTGAATAATTAGTTTTGAAAAGTGATTTTTGAAAGTCATAGCAATCTAGGATTTTAATTGACTATACATCTTTAAACCAGTATTCAAAGATTAGTCAATATTTATGAATGGAGCTTTGATGTGAACATTGTTTTTAGATATATCATAATTCAAGGCATTTTGCCATGTACTCTGCTCTTCAAATAATCCAGAATGCAACATCATTTCTTTGGTTTGGGGTTGTATTGTACCAGAATTTTCCTCATGGGGATTAATAAAGGAATCCTATCTTATCGGATAAATAATACAAAAAGGATAGTGAAAACTGCACTTTGGTCCCTGTCTCAACTATTGATTATGTATGTTCTTTTTGTTATTGGAGGAATTGCGTGGTAAGGTGGTTGCTCGGTATGTGGGATGTGTTTCTCTTAGATTTTCTACACCCAGACAAATGGTGTTTGTTTTTACATGGTCTGTTTCAGTGGCTCTAGTCCAGTCTTACTGAGACACCTCAGACATAGAGCGCTATGAACAAAAATGTGTTGGCTAGAAAGACAAAGACGCAGGTTCTCAGGTTTAAAAAAAAAGGTTCAAAAGAAACAATATGATAAAAATAAATGATTTTAAGTTATTTTCCAGTTTCCTTCATTTCTAAAGGACAGCTTTGCTGGACCTACATTATCATGACAAAACTTTAGATCCTCCATGTTACTTCAAAAGGTGTGGAATTAGGGTGTGTGTGTGTGTGCGTGCTTTTTCCAGTGTCGTGAGCTCATGGGTGCCTTCAACAGCTGCATAAACAGCTTTAAATCCTGGGCAGCCTCTTGGCTCAGCTGGGGGTCACTGTAAGGACTCTCTTCTTACCTTTATTCCTCCTCAACCTCTGCTGTGTCTTTGTTTAATAGATTTTAATCTGATTTTAACCCTTTTAAGGAGTATGCGAGATCTGATAGGGTTGAACTGTTGTCATGTTCACTCTTTGCAAGATGTGTAACTAAAAGAATCTGCAGCTATGCTAATTTAGAATCATGAAGTAATATTTTGTTAGCTATCCAAATATCCATGTACAGGAGCAGCCAAAGCTTATTCTCCTGCAGGGCTTGCCACTGTGAATCTGATCAACATACCTGATTTAGCAGAGTTTGGGACCACAATTAAGTATATTAAGTATGCATTGACTGGTAGCAAATTATTTCAGTGCAAACATATGCCTGACTGATAGCAGCTGTAAGATTCAGACAGTAATTTCCTGAATCTAAAAACAAGTTGACACACTGCTGCATTGTGGTCCAATCTATGAGAGTTACCTTCCTATGTGATGTCTTTTTCCCAGTATAGATCAGCAAAACGGTTTTGGTTGAGAGTGTAGCCACTGATGTTCTTTTTGCATTCACATCAATATCATGATACTTGAAAATCTTATTCCCCTTAAAGCATCTTTTTGTGGAACAAGGTGGAAATCAGATGGAGACAAAACCATACTGCAATGTCTCTGAGACCAATCACTACCAAAATATAAAAGTGCAAAAGCTTTTTTAAAGATCCTTTTAAAGATCCACTTAGGACAAAATTGTTCTCAGCATTAATGCACAGAAGCAATGCTAATGCTCAGTGTAGCTGAAATCCAGACTCGTGGCAAATTCTAAACTATCACATTTTAGGTATTTTTTTCAGTGTATTGTTATTCATGAATTTTGTGACAGTGCATCACTATGTGTGACGAGGGCCTATTGTACATGTTTACAGTATACGCTGAGACTATGTCTTCAGTGATGGATATGCTGTTTAGAAGCCTTAGGCTTTTTCCTTTCACAGGCTGACAGTAAAGGCTTCTCCTCTCAGAGGGGCTATTTAAATCTAGTCATGCCTGTGTGCAGGTTCGTGAGGGGGTAGGATGAGGATTCTCGTGGCCTTACTGCTGTACATGGTTGAGGTTGCAATGAGTGTTACTGCAGGAATGCAAAGCAGCCCAACCACATCATGAAAGTGATATCGGCTGGAATCTGTAAGGTCCATACAGAGATTTTATACCATGATATGAAAACTTTTAAATTTTAACTGTCTGATGCAATTGGCTGACCATCTGAGTGGCTTTAAACTAAATAAAGACAAAACCTCTCCAGTAGGAGTTGCTGGTTTCTGGAACTTAAAACAGAATGATAGTCAATAACACAGTCCCAAATTGCAAACTCTCTTTTATGGCCGATGGGCAGTGTTTGCATTTAGCATATCAGCATGCTAACCAATCAGACAGATCAGCAGGGATTGGCAAAGCTGCAACAGTGCTGTTTTTTTAAACCATTGGCGTCTACAAGAGAGGAAACATGGGAGTGTTTGCATTGCTTTTGAGTCATGCTTAAGGTCCTACTGGATCAACAGAGAAACAAGACCCCCGGCTTGGATCGCTTGACCCCGCGCTGGCTCCTGGCTGGCTGAATCTGGGGCTGAATGCTGCAGGTTTTGCTGTCAGTGAGATACTATCTTAAAAAAAGAAAGGTTTAAAAAGCCTTAAGACATTCAGGAAATGTGCACCAAACTCCAGGGGACATGGCAGCCATGACTGGAATGCTTATTTGTTGCAGAGTGTTTTTTTTTCTTGGGTCTGAGAAAAGTTCAGTCATTCTAGCCAATATCCTGTCATAATGTTTTCTTTTTGTTTTCTTTCACCACTTCCCTCTTGCGACATCATTCCCTTCCTTTCAATCTTGCCCTGTAACTTTCCTGCTTTCTCAGGTTTTCTTTCTCACATTCATTGACACCCTTTGCCATTTGGTCATTTTCTCCCCATTTTAGTGGCTCGTCAGATCGACACCCCGCTTCCTGGGCTTTTGACTTTAGACAAGCTTTTGTGTAAAATCCTTACAAATGTCCTCATACAATGCCATCAATTTTCAGCTAAGTACCCCAAATCAAAGCTGCCGTGGCCTCGTGTTCCATTCTATCTATTTCATGCTAAAAAAAAAATAAGACCCCAGCGAAAAATTCTCAGCGAAACCAGAAACAGCAGGAAATTTGGAGAAATAAAGCAGGAATCTCTTAATCTCTTGTCCAAGTAAGAGGGGATTAAAATACCCCCTAGGGCCTCACAGCGGGACCTCCCCCGTCACCCCCCTAAAGCCGGGCTCAGTGGCACGCCAGGCTAAACACGACCTCGCTGGCCTCTGCTGGCCTGGCCCTGCTCTTTGGAACAGGTCCTAGGCCCTGTCAGCTCACCCCATTGTGCCTTGAATTAACCCCCTCTGCATCTCAAAGAGCTCCCAGCCCCCACCTCAGTTACACTAGCTCTCTCAGCCTACACCACATACACATGATAAGCCACACACCTTTGCATTTACATTTGGGGGTTGTAGCTGATGGTTTTACTCAAATTGACTTAAAATGCAAGATATTGAGGGTTAAAGGGCCTGGGCTTGGGGGTCCAACAGTGACAACTTATCATTGGTAAGGCTTGAACTAGTGACCTCTAGTCCAGTACCATTGAGCCTCCACGACCCATACCTTATAATTCTACTGGTTCGTCTTCAGTTGTATAGTACTGTGAATATGTATATATGTAACAACTGATGGGACTTTACGATTACTAGTCCAGTACCTTAACTGCTAGGTTATCACTGCCTTCACTGCACAGGCCTGCATGTTGGGTTTGATAGTAGCGTGTTTCAAATTCCATGTTTCAATGTCACACAGGTCATGAACAGCTTTATGCAGAGTCGTTTAAAAACCGCTGCCAGTCCTGTGTGTTTAAAGGCCTGCAAAGTCTAATCAAACATGGGTTCAGAGTATTTGCATCAAACAAACTGGAACACTGAATTGAGAGTCCTGTTACAGACCAGGATGAGGTGTGCTTTCCTGACAATGGTTAGATTAACACACAAGCTTTTGTCCACAGATTAATCTTGTTTAATTTAGAGCCTGTAAAACACTGTGTGTAAGTAAATAATGTCCTGTGAGATTAGCCTAATTAAAGGAGGCAACTATGTAGAGAAATGATTATAGCTGTTTTTGAATTTCTTACTAAATCCAGTTGTTTATTAGGATTTTTACATCGTGTTATACACTCATGGTTACATTCATGACAGAAACCTGGCAGTTATTCATTACACAAAATTCATCAGTTCAAGTTTTAAAAAACAGTCATGGACAATTCAATCTCTAATTCACCTCACTTTAATGTTTTTGGACTGTGGGAGGAAACCCATGAAGTCACAAGGAGAACATGCAAACTCCACACAAAAAAGACCTGTGGGGATTGAACCCGGGACCTTCTTGCTGTGAGACAGTGTTACACACTTAGTCCCAGTGCCACCCAAATAGAATTAAATAGGGTGGAGAGAATTTATATAAACTTTCTGTATTGTTATTGTCTTTTATAGAATCTTCATATCATGTGTTTTCTACAAGAGCAGTTATCATCACAATAACTATTAATAAAAAAGATTTGAAATAAAATTACCCTAAATTCCTATGTTGTTTCATGACCAGTACTGAGCAGACACTTTAATTCAAAGCCACATATTGCTGGTATTGAATACAATCCAAGTAATTTAGGGTTAGGGACCTGCCTTAATGGCCCAGTAATTACAACAGGAGACATTTTAATTACACGTCCAGTACCTAACAATGCTAAGCTACTGTTACTGTGCCTCGCTTCAAAACACAAAGAGAAAGAACAGTACACTGCTGGTTTTTACTGCATATAGCTGTGTCTACACCTGAACCTTCGATTCATTTGAAAGACATTTTTCTATTTTTTCTTCTTCTCTTTCGACGAGTTGGAGTCACCATATACAGGAGCGTCTCTCAACAGCCATATTACGCTAATGATTCAGCCCTGCAGCATTAGGATATCTGAAGCTTTTTCCGAAACATGTCTGAGGACCGGCTCCATGCTGCACCTGATAGCATCTTTGGGTCGGTGCTATGGCTGAGAGCTCATAGGTCCATATGAGGTTAGAAATGGGGCTACTATAAGGCTTAGTAAAGCGAGTTAAGAGCTCAGGCCCAGAGCAGTTCACTTAAAAACATTCTTAGGAGGTCTGTGCAAAGCTCGGGCGTTGTGTGTAAGAGAGCAGGAATGTCACTCAGTGTTCACTTGAACCGTTCTGTGATACAGTAGTAATAACTCAGTATGGCTAATCACATTATCCAGACCTATATTTCATCCCTGATGGAACAAACCTTGTTGATTTAGTTTTTGGATAAGGTCCTTTTGACCCTCATTCCACCTATGATTGGAAAACTGAATGTAATTAGTTGCTACTTGCTTTTGGTGTGTCTGCTTCATGTCATAGTCAGTTCATGACAATTTATGAAAGCTCTGGTATTTTGTATTTGGCTGGAGAAATATAAGCAGAGGCAGAAATATAACTCAGGTTATTAGATATGATTAGATTGGAGGGGGAAAAGAAACAAAAATGTTTTGCCATCCAAACAAACTTTTCTCATTAGTTAGTAACATTGTGTGTTACGTGGCTATTGTATTATTAAACGTTTCAACATGCACTTGATTATAAAACAGTTTGTGTTTTCCACATCCTTGCAGTGGTTAGTCCAGTGTTAGCTCAGTAGGTAAAGTACTGAACTAGTAATCGGATGGGTTGCCAGTTCCAACACTCACTACTGCTAGGTTGCCGAAGACCTTAACCCTCACCCACTTGTAAGTTGCTTTGGATAAAAGTGTTTGCTAATACATAGCATTTACTTTAACTATGTTATTAGGGCATTTGTAAATTTTACTACCTAATAAAATAACTGAGTGAAAAATCCTCTCATGCATTCATTATGTAACAGAAATAAGGTGGATTTTATGTTTTATATGTAAAATAAAATAAAAAAGACACAGTCCATACGCTGTTGTTTGGGTGCTCTAATGCACACGCACAATAATCATTTGCTTGATAATCAATACAAACTTTGATTGTTCAGCTGAGGATGAATGAAAGTGAGAATGAATGGAAAAAATACATGGATAACTGTTTCTTTGGTTTCTTTGGTTTCTTTGGCAGCTGTGCTGGGAGTCAAAGGACCTGAGCACAGATGGTTGATGGGATTCGAAGTCCTTGGACAGCACCATTTTGGAAATTTGTTATTTAGTTCGTATGGGTGTGTAAATTATCCTTTGCATGGTGTTCTTATGGGATTGGGTTAATGACATTTTCTTACTGAAATGTATCTAAAATGTTTTAGTAATGTAATGCATTTGTTTATCATAGACCAATATACTTCTGATCATGGTGAACTTGGGAATACTGAGTTACCTTGTACTTGGTTTTGTTCAATCCCACAGGAGCAGACTTCATTCAGTGTAAAAATAGTGTTTTTGAGTTTTCTTTGAATAATAAGTTTGCTTATTAGTTTATAACTTCTAATACGTTTGCTAATTAGTTTTGGCCTTATTTGGGCTTTTGTAGATCTCGTTGAAATAATTTATATTATTGTATCACAAATTCCTGATCCTGCATGTAACACATAGCATCACAGCAAGAAGTCACCTTGCAGCCAGTTTGGGAGCAACTAAAGTTGCTCTACATGGGATGGGTAAAACAGAAAAATATTTTCTGTGCTTTCTGTATCTAACTTCTATTAGTTCATAAAAGAACAATATTAAGTTTCTGACATTTTACTTGGCATTTAAATCCATCAAAGCAAGCACATTAGCACTGCTTAAATGTAATCTGATTAGCCATCATAGCAGTTCCAATAACAAAGATGAAAGCAGTGCTAACCTGCCAGCTTGAAGTCATGTGTACTAGTTAACCCTACATAAGTCAAATAGCAAGGCCCGTTTTACTGGCAAAGCTGAAGTTTCAGGGGGTTGAGAGTAGAGATTTACACCAATAACCATTACATCTACCTACCTATCTACCTACCCACCTGACGAGCACACAGATCATTACAGTCATCACTATTACAGCCTGTGTTCACCTTTACATTATCTGTGTGCGGGGTCTCTGCTCTGTTCTTTCTCCTTTTTTGTTTCTCTGTTACATTCTTGACTCCCCACCTTTTCTTTTTCTCATTCTCTGCTAATGAGTGTTTCCTCCAGCTCTGAAAGCCTCCTGCTGAATTGTGACAAAGTGCTTTATAGCCCTGGCTGTAAATACTTACCCCGGGTCCCTGTAATGGCCTGTGTGAGTGGACAGCGTAGTCCCATTTAAATCTGCTGACCTTCCTAACCCACACACCTATCTTTGTTATTTACACTTAGCCTTTTGCAGCTATAAAAGGTTTGTAACTTTTAGTTGTGTGTCTGAGTGATTTAGTGCGGAGCCTCCAGTTTGAGTTTAGCTGCTGTGATTCATGCATCAGTCAGCAGTAAAGTGAAGATGCTAGATGTTTCACAGACCTGTCCAGTATTTTTAGTGTTCATTTACTACCACTGGTCTCCTGACACTTGTAATAGAAGCTAAACATGCATTTGATTTACTTTAAATGCACTTTAAATGCATTTTAGAGAGCAAAAGTAAATGTTTCTAATGAAACCACAAAAAACAACAAAATAATCATGAAATGAAAGACATACAAGGTAGCACTGTCACCTCACAGCAAGAAGGTCTTGGGTTTGATCCCCAACTCTGTGAGAAGTTCTACCTGTTGTTCTTCCTGCATGTTGTACCTGTGTGTGTGTGTGTGTGTGAGAGAGAGAGAGAGAGAGAGAGAGAGAGAGAGA
>JAYDZG010000010.1:2240385-2256422 GCA_034509265.1 Microcambeva bendego | reverse complement strand
CATGAAATGAAAGACAGACAGGGTAGCACTGTCGCCTCACAGCAAGAAGGTCCTGGGTTTGATCCCCAACTCTGTGAGAAGTTCTACCTGTTGTTCTACCTGCATGTTGTACCTGTGTTTGTGTGGGTTTCCTCCTGAAGCTCTGTTTTCTTATGTGTATGTGTATGTGTATGTGTATGTGTATGTGTATGTGTGTGTGTGTGTGTGTGTGTGTGTGTGTGAGAGAGAGAGAGAGAGAGAGAGTGACTGGTGCTTTATCCAGGGTATTTCAGTGTGCCTTGCACCCATTGAAAAGATGTATTAGTACCAGGCGTGACCCTGAGTGTTTAAGAAAGTTGGCTGCTCCTGTTAGTCGTCGACACAGCAGTTTGTTGTCTTCATTATTGATCTGGCATAGTTTTTACACTGGATGTCTCTCCTGACCCAACCCTCCATATCTATTGGGGCTTGGGACCAGCACTACAATGCACTAGTTTATGCATCTTAGTGGCTAGGATGGTTCAGACTCTCGGCACTGGTGTGCTAGTGGAAAATTCCACTGCACAACTTAGGCATGGTTTAGAAAGTGGTGTCCTGCTGATGACTTACTGTAAAATAGATTAATCAGAACCGGCTTATTAAAGTTCACAGAGGTTTCTAGATCCTGATACAGTGGCATTTGTTCATAAATGATTAAAAGCCTCTGGCCTGTCTGCAATGGTTACAACGGCATTCTTTCCCCCTCATCCAGTTCTATCCCTTGATCATTTTTAACAACAGCAAAGCTAGTTACTGTTGGCTTTGGCTTCTGAATGTGTCCCACATCAAAGACTTGGCGACTGTGATGCACTAATCTTCTTCAGGAATTCAGAGCCTGCTGTACCCTGTTTGTATGGTTAATATAATGTCTGTAAACGTGTGCACAGGTGGAGTTTTGGGCTTCAGCCCGAACCTAAACACGTCTGTAGGCACTTTTCAGGTGACATGACGGTGCATTCGACTGTTATTTCTATGGGTTGTTGTTTATATAGTTCTGTTTAGTTAGTCTTACATAAAGTAGTTGGCATCTGTTGCTCCAGTGGCTAAGTTCCCTCATGGGTCAGTGGATTTTTGGAGAGGGGTGTAGGAGGTGAGTGTATACCTCAGGCAGTCAGGCTGATCCCCCTCCTCCGGCACGACACATCAGGAATGGTTATGCTAATGTGTGGGGGAGGGCAGCAGTGCCAGCTAATACAGAATCCTTTACTTCCCCCACAGAGGAACCCATCTGCTCTGACCTAGTGTAAAAAAAAAAAAACACTGCAGGAATGAAACCTGTTTCCTTTGTTTTGTTATTTTTACCTTTGCTCTTATTGAGTTATCTGCCTCTTACCTTCTAGAAAAGCTAGGTGCCTTAAAGGAAACATGGTTAAATATAGTGACTGTGCTTGCTGTATTAAGAAAAGAAACATGCAGCTTTTTCCCTTTTAGATGGAAACAAGTGCTTTTAGTGGTCTCTCCCCCACCTCCAATTTATTCTCTGGGCCATTCGCCCAACAAAGGGGAGTTTTAGTCTCTATGGTTCAGCAGGCTCTGCGATCTCCATCAGAAAGAGGCCTTGTAGTTGACATGCTAATTGCTGCAAAAAAGTAATTGAAGGAATCCATCACAATGAGACTCTTCAGTCGTGTTTTCACCATAATAATGTTTACAATGGCATTAAAATCAAACTGATTTCTTTGTTTGGTCAGATGAAACTAAAACCTTGTATTTCAGTGTAACTATGCTCAACCTGAAAAGTTTTATAATATCGTAAGTTTTTCTGTATTTTTTAGATTTCAACCCACTTGAATGCTGCAAGCTTTTCCATCCCCGATTTGATTCAAGTTTAATTTGTTTATGCGCAGATGTGTTTGTTAATATGTTTATCAGTTTACTCTGTAAAAGAGTTAAAGGTTGGTATAGAGAGACAAATGAATGAATGAATAAATTAATGAATGAGGAATACTATTTGTGTGTGCGTAAGGGGCTAAACTGCTTACTAATGTTAAGGAGAAGAGCAGGATTAGTAAGTGAGCAAGGAATTGTGAGGCAGTGTAGCCTCGTGGTTAAGGTACTGGACTATTAATTGGCAGGTCACTGACTCACCACTTCATGGTTTCCACTGTTGGGCATTTGAGCAATGTTCTAAGCTCTCACATGCTTATACTTTATACATCACTTTGGATGAAAGTATCTCCTAGATTCTACAAATGTTAATGAATTGTGTGTGTGGAGAAAAGCCAGGCAAGTAGATTAATGAGGAAGTGTGTCTGTTTGTGTTTGTGTGTGTATGTATGTGTGTATGTATGTATGTGTGTGTGTGTGTGTGTGTGTGTGTGTATCTGGTGGGTAAGCATTAGTCTTTTTAAGAGTTAATAGGTGTGGAGAAGAGGAGCAG
Organism: Microcambeva bendego; assembly: GCA_034509265.1. Lineage (NCBI taxonomy): Eukaryota > Metazoa > Chordata > Actinopteri > Siluriformes > Trichomycteridae > Microcambeva > Microcambeva bendego. The sequence goes on along the minus strand of JAYDZG010000010.1, from coordinate 2,254,024 downwards.
GCCTTCACACTGAGGGTCAGTCTTGGCGTGCTGGGAGAGCACAAAGCAGGTTTAGGCCATATGGTCAGCACTGCTTCACCATATGATTGACCATTCGCTTGCTGCAGCCTGACTTATTCACTCCATGCTTCACCAGGTCAAGTTCAGTCAGCCTTTACTGATCAGTCTTCAGTTATCCAGATGGGACTACATCAGTGCACTTCTACAAAACTCATAGATTACCATATCAGCTTGGTGGATGGATGACCCTGATACAGGATGTCTGCAAATGTTAATTATGTACAACGATGAGAGGAATATAAAGGAAAGGCCTGAGTGTATTGTTTATTCATCTAGCAGTTGATTTCTAAATGAAAAACTTCAGTTTTACGTTTTTACATATTTAATGATGAAGTACACAATAGTTTAGAAGAAGCTTTATTGTAATTCTAGCTCTATATGAGTATATATCAAAACAAAATAGTAATAGAACTTGTATTTCAACACAGAATTCAAGTTCAAGACAATTCAATATACACAGTGCAGATAAAAACACTACATTCAATACAAGACCTATTCAGAAGCCATGGGAATTGAGGGGGTGACACCAGAGAGAAGTGTAGTGTTGGGCAGCATATGGTACTGAGTAAACCAGCATGGAATTGTAATATATGACATATATGCTCCTATACCAGTAATGGTTTTGCCACATATGGGAAACAAAAGGGAAAGTGACATATCTTAAAAACCTCCATTTTGGATCAGGGGGATTTTTTTCCCATTTTTACCTGCTTCTACAAAAGATCAGATTTGTAGTATTAAGTTCGACTCTGTATTTTCTTGTGTACACTGTTACACTGTTGTGTACACGGCTGGATGTTTGAGGTTTAACAAGTTTAAACGAATGACTTAAATAAGTTAGCTAATAAAGACCACAGAAAGATGTTGGAGACAGACAGACAGTATGAGCAATGCTTGATTGAGTTAGCTAGAAGCTAATGATGATAACAAACTGCCCACATCAGTACAGGAAAATGAACAATAATTATGTCCTAAAATTAAGCGAGTGAATTATAAAATTACCCTTTAATGTATCATTGTAAAACAATAAATACTTGTCAGAATGTCAGAGTCTGTTGTTTAAGTTCAGTGTGAAGTTTTTTTTTTGGAGTTTGGTGTGGTAAAAAATAAAAATCAGACAAAAAGACTCAACTGAACAACTGTACAAGGGTGTGGGTGACATTAGATGTTTTAATACCTCGACCAGTGTGTGCTATTTTTATTTGTTTAATGTTTTAGTAAGGCCATACACCATGTTATTACATATAAATGTAACATTTCACAGTCATTTCAAAGGTCAGAACAAATAAGCTTGCTAAAAGCTTTCCATCGTGCTGTTGACATTTTCTCAGATTATCCATGTATATTTTAGGAGCATTGTTGAAATATCTCAGTGGCTCACAGACAGCTACAGCTGCAGGCCTTGTTCAGCCTTCAACAAATTTTGTGGCAGGAGGGTTTACACTACAACTGCTTTCTGGACTGCTGTAACTATGCCAAAGCACTGGAGATTCAGTTCTAACCTGAATCTTATGCAACACATATTTCTGGCTGAAAAAATAATTTGATTTGAGTTTTGGTCAAACAATTTTATGTTTTATATTATACAAGATTTATACACACATAAAGCAGACATTAAATGAATGAATTAATATATTAATGCATGGTTTGTTATACATAATATAAATCAACACAGATCCCCTGAACAATCTACATTAAAAACAATTATGATGTATAATTATACTACCCAGTATAAAAAACATATATAACTATGTTAAAATAATTGGGACAACTGTAAAGGTGTTGCTGTGGATTCCTTGGAACAGAAAAGTAGTTTTGATTTTTAATGCCAGTCACTGTCTATAAAACTAACACTAAAAATACAGAAGGTCAGTTTTGGCCCATGAAGCAGAAAGATAAATAAATGAATATAACTACTGTTTAAAGGATGTTAAATGGGATTTTAAATATAATAAATGTGCATCAGAGAGATCTTTTGGTTCATCACTTCATACAAACAGTACTTAGATTGAACTATTTAATGTGTCTTAATAAATAACTTTTAATCATATTTTTACTCTTCATTTCATCCAAAAGTGAAGACTGTTTAACAAAAGAAAAGGATCATTGTAATTCATTCTTTAAAAAAATCTTTATTATGCATGTCAGCCAGCTTGCCAGAAAGGTGTGACATATGGTGTTTTAAAATTGTATAGTTCATGAATATACAATAAAACAATTATTAACATTTATAGAGATTATTTTAACAGTTTAACATGACACGTCTGTGATACTTTTTCCCCAAACAGTGCAGAAACCTGTATGCTAATGTCTCAGGTCTCTTATCCAGTTGGCCATCGGGAGTCTTATCAGCTGCTTCAGTTCTCCTTCTTTGTTAAATTCAATCAACCCAAATGCTATTAGCACCTCCACTCCAGCATTAATTCCCCTGTATAGGCTTTTTTGCTCCATTGTTTAGAAGTTTACCTTTCATCAAAGAGAATGAATCCACATCTCCCATAGAGAAGGCTGGAGAGTGGGTGAGCTGATAATCGGTGCTTTGATTAGATTTGTGCTCGGCAGGCAGCACGGTGCAGATGCCGAGTCTCTAAACAAGCACATCTCTTCATGATGCCCAGGAAACCAATCTGCCCCATTATTACTGTTCCTGAACAACATTTACTGATATTGTAATGATGTTCTTGGAAGGAAATTATGGTCTTTGGAAGGGCAGCTGGAAAGAATCTGTAGAAGTGAAGTTGCATTACTAAATAATTAATAATCTGGATGGGGCTTCAGCATGTGTCCCAGGTCTAGATATTGTTTATAAAGAGATTTTTTTATATGTTTAGTAATAAACCAAACCATTGTACGATGGACTATAAATAAAGAGGTAAGTTGGTCGAAAGTCAACGATATTGTTAATGCAGGATAATGTTCTTTGTTTACAAGGTGTGTGTGTTAAAGTTGATATTTTGTGTATTCCAATTACTCAAGGTCGAAGTGTAGGGTCAGCCATCGTATTGCAGCCTTCATAAGTTTTGCTCAAAGGCCCAAAAGTGATACAACCCAATCTTCCGATTAGTTGTCCAGACTCAACTTTGTCACAAACTTCCCAAAAGGGAATGTGACTAAAACAAAATAACGTGCTGATGTTCCCACTTTGGCCACTCCACAAATGGCAGCATAGGAGGTGATGATGGTCGATTCTGTCACCTCCTCGATGGTGAGGCCAAGACGAGGTGCTGGGGAGGGAAGTCGACACATTTAGCTAACACCATTCTGAGATGTTTGTCTATTCCTTTAACCATATAAAAGCAGGAAGGACCGGCTGTTGCAACACACCCATTACTACCACAATACACATGATCAACTAATTGCTTTAATTGGACATAAAGAGGCTTTGTTTGTTTAACACGTGTTTAAAAAACAACACTAACTTGCGATGCAGATTTACTTTCTATTTTTGTGACGCTTAAGCCACATGCCATCAGTCTTAACAAGTTGCAATGGATTATTATTAAACTAAAAAGTTAATCAACATTTAATCAGAATTTGATCATAGTGGGTTAGTTTATTTGGTAATGTCATTTGTATACTGTAAATAAATGCAAATGTGTATAAATGAATACAAATGATCTGCATTCAGATTAAAAAGGGTCACATGTCATGCATACCATGCCAATAGGACTTAAAACATGATTCATTTTTTTTTCTTCTGTCGCTGTGCCTGTGGACATTTCTGGGTTTTACAACCATTCAAACGGTATCACATTGATTAGTTTAAAGGTTAATTGCTGTAAAACAAATCATCTAGAGCAGACATTGTTTGTCATACATGTAAACACATTGTATGGAAGCTGGGGTCAGAATGCAGGGTCAGCCGTCGTACAATATCCCTGGAGAATAGAGGGTTACACCAGGATTTGAACCCACACCCTTCCATTTGAAGTCAAGATTCCTGTTCTTGCACATTTATATTTTGAAATTCATGAAAACCTTTATTGCTTTTACTCAGATGGCACATGTACGTGCTGCTTAATTAAATGAGGAGTGTGTGTGTGTGTTGGCTCTCTTTGAGCGTTATCTGGCAGCAATTGATGTGAGCCTGCCTGTCAAGTCCAACACCCACAGCAATCTGAATTTGACTCACGATCAGAATAATTATGCAAAAACCATCTGTGTGTGTCTACATTTTTACTCGCCTTCTGATTAACAAATCTAAAATATTCACATTTTTGTCCAGTTAATTTAGGCCCAGGCTGGGATGTTCATCTCTATGCAAATGTAAAGCTCCATTTTTAACAGTGTTCAGAGGCATGCCCGGGTAAGTTTGTGTGTGTGTGTGTGTGTGTGTGTGTGTGTTTGTAAAAGAGGCCCAGTCCAGGAATAGACAGAACCCCTGCAGGGAGAACCATCAAGCACAGGTGTCATGTGACCAACTGGTGTAGCACATTTATCCTCTTGCAGCGCCCCCCACGCGCACACACACCCTCCCTGCTTTAACACCAGACTGTCATATGCAGAGCTCTGATAGGTTCAGTCACACCCATGCTGATTGGATTGATGGCACATGAAGTGTAGAAGTGGCGATGCGGCTGCAGCCGGTTCACAGCCAGTCTTAAATAGCTAAGCATACTGACCAAATGTCCCACCTGTGTGGATTCACATCAAACAGAGACACTTTATTAACCATGCAGAGATCCATAAACAACTAACATTCAAGAGTGTATGAATGAAAGAAACGTAAAACGCAAATGTACTTATAATTGCAATGCTAATCTAATTGGTATATAATTCTTAGTGATGTTAACTCATAGATAAGAATGGCTACATTAGTCATAAATACATGAACAGCTGTGTTGAAATTCTTTTTTGGATTGTTCAGAAGCATGGGGCAGAGGGTCAGCATTTTTTTTATGTAAAATTTGTCACTTTACATCTTTGTACAATTGTATGTTTCAACTGTATTGTAACCAACAATACAGTTGAAACAAACAACTTGGATAAAACAACTATATTGTTTCTATTTTTATATTCTATTTTACGTTTTAAAATGTCTATTTAAATTTAAACACATATTTTGTTAATTTCCTTTACTTATTCATGATGTTGGCTGAGCAGTCATAAAAGCATGTCACTGCCGGTTGTACTATGTATGACTATATATGAGACAAATTAACCTTTATTTGATCCTTGGATCAGACAGCTCAAGGGCCCAACAGTGGTTACACAGCAGAGGCTGTAAGAATGAATTAATTTCTTTATCATTAATATATTTCAAAGTGACCATTCTGTCTTGATAATGCTCAGGGTGAGTCCAAAGCATAGGACTGAACCTTGGACCGTGTGACTCTGTGACATCATCACATGCTGAATCATTAAGAGAAATCACTAGGGATCAATATGGGGAGATCTAAGCCGCAACAGCGCTACCATCACTGTCACTGTGACCATTAGAAGTAATTATATCATAAACAAATATTAGCAGTGGTGCGTGTGTGTGTCAGATGTCTCTGACTTAATGATAGAACACACATCACGTCTGAAGCCTGCTGTGTAATCATCACTAATGTTACGTAACATGCATGGTACACACCATCTGTAGTGCATGTTTGTTCACACTCGCATGTTTATGTCAGCAGTTGGCACTCATCTCGAATACACATCTGTGTGTTAATTAATTTTTGCTATATTTTCAGCATGGCTAGCCACTAACAGTGAATGATAATTGTGATACCACAGCACTTGAGCTTAATGACCCTTCTGTCAAAGAACTAAACGTGTTAAATATGGGTTGTGCTGTATCATATGCCTTTATTTGCCATATACGATGAGTATTTGGACAAGCAAGAGTTTTATGCGTGTATACAGTAGAATTCTCCCTATCTCTCTCTCCCTATCTCTCTCTCTCTCTCTCTCTCTCTCTCTCTCTCTCTCTCTCTCTCTGTGTGTGTTTGTGTTGATGTGAGAAAAGTGCTCTAATTAAAAAAAAATAGTTAGTAAATGCTGTGGCATATCTGGAGGGCATTTATTTCCTGCTGTCCAAGCCAGGCATGACTTTGTGTTCAAAGAAATGTCACCTTTCCTTCATCTCGCTCTGTCTGGGTCTAAACCCTGACTGAGAGGAAATATCAGCTCAGAACATCAGAAACAAATGGATCGCTTACTTTCTTCTTATTTAAAAACACTTAAAAACCTTAACAAAATTTGCACGAGATTTTAATACAAACAAGGCAGTAAAAGTTTTGGGGTTTAGTTTCTTACTAAATGTGCTGAATCGAAAAACTTCTGCCCTGCACTCAGCTGGTAAAGCAACCTATGTCTGTGCTATGGCTAGCCCACCATTGCTAAAGTAATGTCCTGGATCAGAATCACTTTAATTAGCCAAGTGTACACAAAATGTTTTTCCCCATAACTTTTGTTAGCATTCTACAATTCACATACAATACAATATATTGACCAAACTATACAGACAATATACAAAATTGCTTGTGCAGTAGAATTTTGCGTATTTTAAAAAATACAAAAACGACATTTGATAAGTTGGTTAAGAAGTAAATGGTTAAGAAGTTTGTGTTTTTCTTTGTTTGTGCTTCTTGTTGTTGGATTTGTGCCCTGTCCGGGGTGTTGCACCCAGTGTTTCCTGGTGGAACTGGACCTGTCATGACCCTGTCCAGGATAAATAGGCTGATTGGATAAATTATGCTCACTGATTTAGGTAGAATCTTTGGCAGCCTAGTCACTAGAGATCTGGATTATCAATCTGAAGGCTGAGATTAAGCAAGGCCCTTAATCATCTCAGCTCCAGGGGTGCCGTGCAATGGCTGATTTGGCTCCCTGAACCCATCTTCCAAACAGGCTAAGATATGTGGAATTTGTTTTTGTTATAATGTACCCGTGTATATGTATTCAATATAATGACATTCTATTCTACAAGTTCCCTGTTTTTTTCCTGCTATGATTTCATTTCAGCCTTATTGCACCAGGCTTTAGTTAACATCAGCACCTATCGTTAATCTTGCTGATTAAGGTTTAAACTTTGCTTGACTCCTTTTCTCTTCCTTTCTGTTTCCATTACTCTCCTGCATAATATTTTCACATTGCAATTCTCAATGTGTCATTAAGCTTAGCTCATTCTGTTGGCGAAGGTTCTGGATTATTCGTCTTGACGTTTTCTTGCTGTTTTTCCTCCTGACCTCAGAGCATCATTGTGTCCTGCAAGATACCTGTAAGCTCACAATCTTAGACATTTTTCCCGGCTTCATAAGAATCAGAGTAGTCATGAAACAGCAGATCTTTTCTTGCCCAGATAATATGTATATAGGAGTTTGTATGGTCTCCCCAAAATCAATGACATCCAGTCAGGTTCATTAGAGCAAATGAACATTTTATCTTCACAGTGATGGCTAGATGATTAGGTCAGAACACCTCCAAAACTGCAGCTGAATAAATATCCTTATAAATTAACAGGGCTACAGTATAACATGATTTGTCTATCTCAGTTTTGTATAAAACATGTGTTACCACCACACAGAAGGTTTTTTTTGACTATTTAAACAGGCTCATGCAATTTATATGGTTAGATTCCTATTTGGTCATTCAACAAGGTTATTAATACCATAGGCTGTAAAGGACAAAAGTAATGATGATGCAATCAAGCATGTCCTCATAATTAATAACACATTATGTGCAAGAAAGTATCACAGATATCAGTTCATCATTATCCTTTATCCTGGTCAGGGTCACGGCAGCTCTGATTCCTCAGGGAAGCACTTGTGGGAAGCACTGGGTTCAAGGCTGAATACACCCTGGAGATGGCGCCAATCCATCACAGGGCTTCAGCTAACATGTCTCCTCTCCCACAACCCCCTACTCAGTTTTTAATGTAAAAAGCATAATTTGAGATGTGGGGCATGCATATTCTTAGCATACCATAATACTTATTATGCAGCTTGTAATATGCTTTTTGTGTTATTTTAATGTCACATGTACATCTGATAGTGTTTTATGATTGTCATTGTTCACTGTTTATCAGCCTTGATCTAATGATGGATGGAGTATTGGAAAAATTGATAAAGAGAAACATGAATGGAACATGTTTATATTTAGGATATATTTCTAAATCTCACCACTGCACCACCATTTTTCTCTGAAGACGGTACTACTTGAGCAACAAAAATGAACTCTACCTGGTGCTGGAGATTATTCATGCTCGTGGGGTCGTATGATCGAATTCTTTATGATGTAATGTAATGCATTTAGTGGGAGAAAGAATCCCTGGTGTGATGGGCTGCACCTGCTGTGTGGGATTGTGAGCAATGCTGTAGTCTGATTAGACGCTGGCGCTGGTTTTGGCGAGCCATGAATGTGTTTGGTGTTTGGTCTTTCTTTTGTTTTCTTCTCAGTCATTAACTCATTAGCTAATGCTCGATTTTTCACTTGCGTTGTGTGAATGCATTTTCAGTTGTGTAGTGTATTTGCTTCGGGGTGGTGTCAGCTAGCTTAGTTAAAAAGCAAAACCACATTATACCATTTTTTCAAAGGATGTTTCATTGTATCTTTGTATCCCCCATTTTCTCCCAATCTAATCGTATCCCTTAATGTATCTGTATAAATACCAAATAAAGGCATTCTATATTGTTTTCTTACTATGAGTTCCCGCATCATTGTAGACCTCTATCCTGCCAGAGGAGAGACACAGACTATCGCTCACCTTACACTTTTTTTTACCTGCCAGAGAAAAGATCTCACTTTTATAGCCATGAGAAAAAAATCTTTATCCACAGAGTCTTACTGGCGAAACAGCTACAGTGAATTAAGGGTCTTGCTCAGTAGCCCAGGAGGAGGCTGCAATTGCAGTAACAATGTGAACCTTTTCAGACCATTCAATCCCCCAGGCGCAGATAATTATGTCTGTGTGTATGTTCTTTCTTAAACAAAAGAAATATTTCTTGCATTTATAATGCTAGTGACAAAAGTATGAACTTTTAAATTTAATTTTAGCAAATCAATTACATTGATTGTTGCATCATGTTTCATGATACCCGATGCATTTTGTATCTATTACAATTACAATACAGTACAATTATTTACAGTGGCATTATAGTTGTTTATCTGTTTACAGTTTGAGTGTCTTTCAGAAGCATTATTATGAGGTCGTCACATGGTCATGCAGTATTTTATGGTGTTATTGTAAGACTATATAACAATATGGGTTTACTTCATGTTTTTCTATATAATTTAATGTCTTCTACTCTGTGCTTTCATGGCATGGATCTATTAAACAAATTTCCTTGTATGGTGAAGGAGACCACATACATTTGTTCTACATGCATCATGTGTTTACCAGCATAATGACCAAATGTTAGTTTCTGCTTCATCAGAAGTACTTGCGGTCCCAAACAGAATTTTAAAAGCCTGGTAGAAGGCTTTATCGTCATGTCTGCTTTTAAAGTACTGGAGTTTTTCCTTTTTCCTTTGGTCAACTGAGGTCAGAGTACATGGTCATTCAATTTAAGGTGCCACTTGATTGCAAGTGGTCTTCGGTCCAGCAGTGGCTTTGTGGTGGAGCTGGGATTCAAGCTGTCAACCTACTGATTGATAACCCAGAGCCATAACCACTATGCAACCACAGCCTTAAATAGGCATAAACGGGCTCAAACTAAATATCAGCACGATCCAGCAGAGATAAAGCTGGTGCCAATTTTAAGATGACATTAAAATAATGTCAGCAGATAAAAAATTATATTTATAGCTGCATAAAATTTCTCTTATAAATTTCTTTTATTTTACATTGATTCCACAGTACATAAAATAGCATAAAGTATTGCAGAACTAAAACACTAAACCACAATCAAATTCAGTCAAAAAATTTAAGCCTGTAATATATGAAACTTGTTTGGGACCCCTTGACTACAATTTATAAATAAATGCTCTGAACAGATGATTGGTGGACTATCGTACAGTAAATAAGATTTTTGTATGCCGACAGTGGTGATGATAAATAAATAAAATGTTTTTTGGAGTGACCACATACTCCCAACTTACTTTTAGTGAGAACCAGTGGAACAATTCTTGTAGATTGTCAAGACATTTTTCTCATAACTACTTGATTATGTAGATGACAAAAAGGCTACACACTAGCTAACTAACTTAATAACTGACTAAATAATTAAATAACTTTTACTACCCCATTGTATGCTATTAGTTTGGTCAAGATTTGTCCAAAAAGAGTAAATAGTTCATTTGTTTGAAAGTTTTTGGTGTCCACTCAGAGCTGAATCCCTGAAGGTTCATAATTAGCCCCAGTACTTTGGGCACTATGAAACTGAGGGGATTTTCACCTAGTTCCCCAGGGCCAGACTCAGCAATTGAGTCTATAGGCCACCCAGGCAGGCTATTTTGCGGGAAACACAGCCTTTGTAGGACCCAACCACACTACTGGACATTTTCTTCAAACCACCAGAAGAAGTAAACAAGAATGAAGGGATGTAAACTTGCAAGATCTTATCTGTAGTGGGAAGTGAAATAAGCAATTTTCCAAATATGCCACATCATTTGAAGATGTGGGATTTCAACTTGTTCACACAAACAGACCAAAATTGCACATGAAATAAGAACCAAACAAGCCATCAACCATTCTCAGATCTATGTTTGTATGTGTGTGTGTGTGTGTGTGTGTGTGTGTGTGTGTGTGTAATAATGCTCAGTTGAATCAAATTTTCAATTCATTTCTGCAGAGCAAAGAAGTCTGTGTGGAACTTTTCATCTTTACTTAGCTCAGCAGGACACGGTGAGAGTTGGATTCTGTTATTTCTAAATGTTTTAAACATACTTATGCTGAAATTTTTTTCTCAAAGTTGGAAATAAGTGCTGTTAACATAGGCAGCAGGTTGGCACAGCCAGTAAAGAGCTTTGGACCGTGAGAGGTTTTCTAATTTTAATTTATGTCCCGCATCCATTTACCCCAAACTTCCCAAACATGTCCAGAAGTTGTAAGTTTGATGCCCTGCATGCCTGGTACCCTTTTCAAGGTGTGTTTTTTCTTGTTCATGTATATGTACATATATCAAATAAAGGCATTCTATCTACCAAAAAGCTTATTGGTTCTTTCTTCTTTTACTCTGGCCAGTCCGGTGGGTTCTGATGATATTATCATGTTTCAGAACAAGAGATAGAAAGCCAGATACCTATCTGTCCCTGACATATTTTGAAGTGCTCCTGTGCTGGTAGCATTGATAAAAAGCTAGCTCAAAAATAGGAATTCAGTCAGGGGTCAGGTGTGAGGGCAGGTTCGGTGATTGTACAGGGTTGGGTGGGTCCTATTCAGTGTGAGGCCTCAGCTCTGATTTCAGCACGGGCCAAACTGCTGATCCCTTCCTCGCAGGATTCACGCATTCCGAGACAGTGAGACGACCCAATCGTTTCAGAGCTTTACTGAGCCTGGACGTTCTCCAGAACCACAGAACTGGTCAGAATTGCACACACAGCAGATTAGTCATACTGAAATAAGTCTGACAATGTATCTACATTTCTGCTTACACAGTAATCCAGGTCTAAAACCATGTAGCATGTTTTCATTTGCCATGTTACCTGAAAAAATTTCAGTGTTAAACTTTAAAATAATTGCAGATTGTTTCAGTGTTTCTATTAATGTAGTTTCAGGTCTACTCTGTATCTGTATTGTTTTCCTAATGAAACTTTACGTTGGCGGAAGAGACAGGGAGATGAGAGAGCGTTTGTGAGTGCGTTCCTCGGGGAATCTTCCCAGTTGTTTCACAGATTGTTTCCTTTTATTTTGCGTACGAAGGCAGGTTGAATAAATTGCATCTGCCCTGTTCATTTATAGCTGAGATGTTTTTGAAGTGGAAAAGTAGAAAAAAACAGGATGTGTACATCAACATCTCTTCCTTCCTTCTTTTCCCTCAGTGATTTTAGATTCTTCAACTTATGGTCTGCAATTTTGTCTTTGCATAGATTTGACACTGGGGGCCCTTCCTGAAGCAATGCTCTTATTTATCCAGGATTGGGATCGGAACTGCATTGCACCACTTTATGCATCATAGTGGCTAGGTACCTCCGGGACAATTTAGTGTATCCAGTTAACCTGGTGACATGTATTTGGACAGTGAGAGGAAACCGGAGCACAAGGAGGAAAATTACACAGACACGGAGAACATGCAAACTCTGCACAGAAAACACCTGAATCGTCCCACCTGGGGATCCAGGACCTCCTTGCTGTGGCCGACAGTACTATCCACTAAGCCACTTGGGCGCCCTGCTTTAAGATGGCTGCATTTATAGTAACACCCATGACATTCATTTTTATATGCTTTTATGCTCCTAAACAACAGCTGGAGACTATCCCAGCTTTTCAATGGCACGTGCATCACTAGGCGAGATGACATATTATATTTAGCACACATAAAAATAATGTGCTTGAAATCTACTTGCTGATAATAAAAAAACATTTCTAGTGCATTCATATATACTTAACATTTTAACAGGGATAGGTCTTGAAATATGGAGGTTTTTTGCGTGTGATTAAAAAAAATGCTAGATGCTAGGTGCCAAAACGCACAAATCTATTAAAAGTCATGAAAATAATATGTTCATAATCTTCCAACATTTTTTATCAATTAAATCTGTATGAAAAGGATTAAGGAGCTGACAGAAATAGCAGTAAGATGAATTGAAAGCTTCTGTATCGGATGGCATGTTGTTTACATCACACTTGTTGTTGTTGTGCTGTAAGTGCCTACAGTACCATTAACCGATTGAATACCACGGTTAGGTTGCACCTACTTGTAACAGACACTTACTTGAATGTACATATATGTCCTAATAATTAAAGCACAAATTGTTTTGTCCAAAACAGCCTCTCACGAATTTGCATTCTTTCATAAGTGTGTCAGTAACATATATTATTCATTCAGTTGTGTTTTGGCTTAGCTTAATTCATCCTTGTCCTACATATCAACCCCTGACAGTTACAGATGATGACTTTCAGAACCCAAATAACTACTTCTAGGGCTGGTTTAGCTGCAATCTACATGATTACCAGATGGATGTAATCCAAGAGCCACCTAACAGCAGGTCTGAACCGATATTTCTTTCTTTGTTTGTAAGGATTTTAACATCATTTACAATTTGGTTACGTCCATGACAGGAACGGGAGTTACACAAGTTTCAATATTTCAAGGGTTTTATCAAATACAGTTATGGACAATTTTGTATCTCCAATTCACTTGCACTTGTTGTTATTGACTGTGGGAGGAAATTGAAGCACCTGGAGGAAACACACACAGACACAGGAAGAATACAGGTCTGATTTAAACTAGAAGCTGTGAACATAAACAAAACTGTCCATGGTGAATTGAGCTTTACATTGCTATGGGTTTAGGGATCACAAAGCAAAAAAAATATCCCTCTCCTTTTTGCTGATCAGCCGGTCAGTCCACTTAACTATGGACAGTGTTCTCAACAATTAGCATATCTACTGTACCAATATGTCCCCAATTTGGGGGTACTTTCTGAAATCACATAGATGAAGTTTAGCAAGGAGAAGCTGTCTCATTCTCTATGATGACTTGAACTA